>CAKAOH010030029.1:0-47119 GCA_916701665.1 Sebastiscus tertius | reverse complement strand
ATAATTCTTCTAATTATTGAAGCATTAATGTGTTTTTCACTTTAATGTTGCTGCTGGTAAAGGTAGAGATCATTTTAATTACTTTATATACTGCTATGTAGCTCAATCTACAATAATAATACATCACAGCTGGATCATTATTTTGTATTAATAATCTAAATCTGCAAAGTAACTTGTAACTAAAGCTACCAGATAAATGTAGTGGAGTAAAAAGTACAATATTTACCTCGGAGATGTAATGAGGTAGAAGTATAAAGTAGCATAAAATGAAAATACTCAAATAAAGTACAAGTAACCCAAAATTGTACTTCAAATAGTACAGTACTTGAGTAATTGTGCTTAGTTACATTCCACCACTGGTAGTTTGGTTAAATAAATAAAATAAAACCCCTTAAAACCAGCCGCTATTCTGTCTTATGGAGGTTGTAGCGGTTGGTCAGTTTTAAAGCTAGAGTGAAGATACTGGTATTATATGAAACTAGAAAACCTAAAGAATCCATCAGTACCATCCATGACTAGCTTGTCGGGGAGATCGATAAATAACGCTACGAAGTTGCGCTACATTTTGGAGAGGAAAAACTGGCATGGCCATTATCAAAGGGGTCCTTTGACCTCTGACCTCCAGATATGTGAATGTAAATGGGTTCTATGGGTACCCACGAGTCTCCCCTTTACAGACATGCCCACTTTATGATAATCACATGCAGGTTTTTGAATGCAGTATAAACGTGTTATTTTCGTCTATTATGGTGGGAGGTGATTTCTGCATACTTGCGTCCCAAAAAAGTCTTGGCATACACAAATTGGGTATCACTGTAAAGCTGAGACTCTCGTGGATCCAATGAGCCCAACTGTATTCACGTGTGATGATGTTTTTCTCCATAGGAGCCATTTCATTGTAGTGAGACCATTGTTTGAAACGTGACCTCACTGTATAAAATGACCTGTGATGACCTCTAAGATAATCACAGCCTCATGAAACTTTACACCCACAAACTAGAGACCAAGAGCATTCAGAGAATGGATGGTTTTTCCAGCTAGATTGACAATAAGGGAGTTCTGAGCAGTTCCCAGAACAGAAGTGCTCGCCATCCAATCACTGAAAAATGCAATTCTTGCAGAAATCTCCAAATGTCAAAAGTTTTTGATACCAAATCACAGCATGGCTTTTACTATGGTGTTCCTCAAGGTCTTGGTGTCTTAATGTGGTATTTTGGAGGGATTATTGATCATTTTGATCAATTCTAGAGTGGTAAAAAATGGTTAAATTTATCAACCCAAAAATTGCAGCAACAACTTATGAGACATAACTGAGCATGGGGATGGAAATCATAAACTTATATCATCATTCATTTTTATTTCTTATTAATGAATATAACAACTTGACACACAGTGCTGAGCTGCACCTCAAATTAATCTTCAGGTTCCCAGCTTTCAGATGATGTACACCACTTCTATGTATCTACTGTTGACTTTTTATCTCCCCCCCCACCACGCTAAAAAAAGAAGGCAGAATGGTAAGAGGTTAAGAAAACATGTAAGTGCAAAAATAGAAATAATTCAGATCTAAAACCGAAAATGTACTGTGTGAAATGATATGGTTACTCAAGCAAAGGAATGTCAACGCTTGAGAAAACACGCTGGAAGGCCACACACTGTGTAATCAAGTTTACCTTTCACTTGGATTCCCCTAAATCAGAGCGCAGACGGAACTCAGCAGTTCGATAGCGTTATGTAAGACTAACTCCCTGTGAAGATAAATGCACAATAAACGCTGCCTGCTTGCTCAGGGTGCAGAAAGAGTTTGTCGGCGTGACTAAAGTATGGCCCATTGACCGATAGCATCTCTTTCTAAGAGCTGCTCAAAGAGGCAGCTGCTTTATGTCCGCTCCGCCGTCAAATAGGGCACTCTGTCCTGCACGGGAAGGGGATAAATCAAGCCCGCTGTTCTAACTCATTCTGGCCTCGCCGAGGAGAGCGCCATTCCTGCGAAACCACAGTGTAAAAGAGAAAAAAAAGCCTCTTCCGTACAGCCTGTGTTTACTACCCTCCACTTCAAGATCTTATTTGGTTTGCTCTGATTTTGGCCTCTCTGTGCAAAAAAAGCGACCGCAACCATCTCAGCCATGTTAGGAATTTACTCCAAATGATTGTTTTGCTTCTCCTCCTCTTGTGTTACAGTGAGTGTGTATGCATGGCTTCAGGCTAAGGAGTAGTGAGGGAGTTCCCCCACATCTGTTCACCATAAGAGCTTGTTGACAGCAGCTCTCCTCTCTCTCTCTCCTTCTCCTCCAGCTCCCAGTTCTTTGGATTCTGCTGCCGCTGCTCCTCATCCAAGATTAAGTAGAACACAGTGTCGGCCTGCTGTTTTGGGGGCCTGCCTATCTGGAAAGAGGGGTCAGGTCTTTGATAAGGCCTCCATAAGGTACTGGACCATGGGAAAAATAATGGGGTATGGTGGAGTTTTTCCTTTTTTATGACTTTTTTATTTTACAGTATGCACATCAGTCATACAAAGATGACATACAATATGATACAATCACTCTATTTCAAAGGGACTCAAACTCCCCCACTCCTACCCAACATGAAAACAAGAGGGAACTGCCTGCTGACAGAGTGGCAAAGCTATTGCCAAGCAAACACCAACAATTCTGAAAAATAAATACATAAATAAAATGAAATAAGTAAAAATAATGAAATCAAAAGACAATCTTAAAAACATTGTGCTTCCACCTCATCTTCGCACTGAATTTTTTTATAGAAGAAATACACGCTTCAGGATATTTTTCTGTCCTGTCCTGCATGCAGCCTCGACACAGTCTCACAGCAGTTTTGTGAAATAGTCACAAAATTGAATCTATTTGATTCATGTTTTTTTTTACAATTTCCACTCCAGTCTTTTCAAAAATAAAACTACTTAGTTTGGTTTAGGAAAAGATTGACTTGGTTAGATTTAGGCAACAAAACTACTTATTTAGGTTAAAGGTGAAGATCGACTGGGTTAGGCGTAGGCAACAAAACTACTTGGTTAGGTTAAGGAAGAAATCGACTTGGTTTGCCTTTGGCAACAAAACTACTAAGTTAAAAGGACTGTTTGTAAGAATCAGAAATCAGAAAGTCAGCGTCCTGTTGCTCGCGCGCGTGCTTGTGCTCGCTCTACATAGACATGAACGAGCATCGCTCAACACAGTGAGGTGACACACGTCAGCTAAAACCACAATATCACTCTATATTTCAGCTGCTTGGCAGTAATATTAGCTGACCAGACGAAGGTCTCTCCATGAATCAATGCTGATCCTAGTGTTGGCTTTTCATGCCTCAGCCTCCCGACCGCGGCCCGGAGGAAACAGGGGAGACACCGGCAGACGATACCGGAGACGATAACGTTTCTCGCTGCGGAGCCTCGTCACTTCACAAGACACGGGAAACCTCTGTTGGTCTGGAGGAGCTGCAGCAGTTATTTCTGCACAACCGTCCACTGTACATTCACTAGACAATCTCAGAGCTAAACTAACTCTTCTGCAGTGTGTAGTGTGCGTGCATGCACGTGAGGTGGAGCGAACTGAGCGAGTGAAGGCAAGCACAAGCAGGCAGAGGAGCAGAGGAGCAGACTACAGCAGAGACTCCGGCCCTGGAGGCCAAAGCTACGGTCTCCCCCGTGTCCTCCGACCACGGCCAACACTGTTTTGCAAGACGGGCACCACTAGATTTAACTTTGCGGTTTTGGTGCTCCTGTGCAGTTTGTGTTGGAGTCTGAGTCTGAACAGCGTAGCCACACGCGAACACGCATGGGACACCGACCCGGAATGATTTATACCTGTAAGAAGTTACAAACAGTCCCTTTAAGTTTAAGGAAAAGATTGACTTGGTTAGGCAACAACAATACTTAGTTACATTTAGAAAAAGATCGTGGTTTGGGTTAAAATAACTCTGGAAGTGTCGTAACTTCAGTACAGAAGTTACGGGGCAAATAAATCAACTTTGACTTCTGGTTTCACACAGGACACGAACACCGGTGTCCTGGGCGAAAGTCCAGTGTTTTTTGATCCACCCTGAACTCCTCCCTATGTACCGTTCGCCGCTCTCTATACTTCCCAGGTTCACAATTATGTGGATTACATACAAAGTGATTTCCTGCTGACCATCACCAAAAACGTGAAATTCGTACATGTATACGAATCAATACATTAAATTTCACAACCTGCTGTGCGACTGTGCTGGCAGCCTACAGTATATGACATTCTTTCATTCGCAGCCACTTTTCCTGGTGGAGTTTTTTTCTTAAAACATGTGCAGCATTACTCCGATTCAATATTTCTCATCTCAGCGTGAATTATTCTCCATTAAAAGGAGAATGCATGCAGAAGATTAATCCTCATCTTTGATCCGATTACTGATATAACAACAACAAAGTTATATTGGCTCCCACCAACACTTTTAATGGAATAGACTGGAAATGTATGAGTCACTTCACCAGCAGCACAAGCTGCGTGTGTTTTTGTGTGTGTTTAGGTACATGCGAGACGAGGAAGGATCACACACACTAAGTAGTTATCTGAAGTTAAAGCAGGAGTGTTTCTGCAGGAGGATTGAAAGCCACCCAAGCCTGTAATTGGGAAAAGGGCCATTTGGACCGTCAGAGTTGTCCATTTGTTTTTAAAAGAGGAAAAGCGATCAATGGGCCGCATTAAGCAGATCTGCGAGAGATCTAAATGGTTCCACAATCGGGGCCACAATCTTTACTTCCTACTCTGAAGATACTGGCCTTTAATGATTGGACAAGACAGAAACAAAGTTGTAAAAGCGGCCAATCAGATGAAGCAGATATCATGCGACACCCTACCTATTGACCCCCTTCCTTGCTTTAAAGGTGCTAAGATCTCAGCCTCAGTCACCTACACACAAATCAAGGATAAACAGGTAACTGAATAACACTACTGCTTATTCTAGCTTTGATTGCGCTGCTAATTAGCTTTGGTGTAATGACTTTTAGGGGAAACCTTGTAATTGAAATGTTTGGGCTCCATTTAAGGTTTTGCTGGCGTGACAATCCTCCCATTGGACTGAATCTCTCCACATCTCTGTTACTCAGGGTTCTGTCAGTGCCTGAAAGTGTATTGATCTACTCTGTACATGCACAGTATTGACAGGGAGACAGTGTGTAGACCTGTGAGCAGGAACTGTTCAACAGGAAAATGAAATATCAGCCTCACAAGGCCACGGAAAAAAAGACATTGTCTGTGCTTTTTTTTTTTTTTTTTACCCATAATTATTATTATTTTTTCTGGAAGTTGAATTAAGGTGAAACCCACAAAGGATGCACACCTGCTCCAGCACCAGGGATGGCGGCTTAAACTGCTGGAGCTGTACAAATGGGTCCTCAGAGGACCCCTCCATTTTTCTCTTCTCCTTCACAGTGTAAAGTTTCCAACAGCTGGCAGACAATAAAAAAGTGAGTGCACTGGTGCTGTGAGTGCAAAGCTTTCCAGAGGTTTTATGGAATGGGGGGAAAATAACAACTGCAGTGAACAGAGAGCTGTACATTAAGTAACCTATAATCATTTTAGCATCAGTAGTCAACACCTTAATATTAAAGTTATACGATTTTTTTTACTCAAACCCAGTTTTCCATACTACTTATGGTTGGCATTTTTATAGTGGTACCCTATCAATGTATTTACACTGTGGAATTACCTCTTTATATAGTCGTTTTGGTTGTTAGTGGCGGGGTCCGCCATTGCTCTGCAAGATTCACAGGATATAATACATACACATAATTCAGCGTTATGGTACGTGTCCACAGGCTCCGTCCTTTCCACGCTTCTCATTTATTGTCTATGTAAGCAGCCGTGCAATGCATTCTGGTAGCGTGGCGGCGCAATTCGAGAGACGGGGTGTCACATCGCTCACTCCTCATTTGAGTTGAGGTCTACTCGCCGCCTCTGGAAACTCCCGAGAAACTTTTAAACTAAATATTGTCGATCTAAAATAAAGACAGATTTAGCAACTGCACGGCTTATTTCTTGCATCAAATGTTGTCAGAAACTGAACTATTTTCATAATATAAGAGAAGAAAGCTTCCAAATGAGCCACCACATTGGTTTCGGTTTGATAGATGGGAGCAGCAGCCTGCGAGGGAAAGTGTTCATCCAATCCTATACTGCCTTGTGTTTAGTGGCAGGCCATCAAGAGTCCAATGGTGGGAAGCGAGGCGATCCCTCGCGATTAAAAAAACGCCCCTGTGAACACGTACTTTTACCGTTTTGAATTTGATCTAATTTAATTCAGTTCACTGTTAACTCTCTCCACACCGTGTCAGAACTGTATTACTGTAAGTTACCGCTAATGCTAAACCAGTGCTTCACATTAAAAGCGTTCAACTGCCGAAACACAAAGTGGCTTTTATTGTGGAGCAACCCCAAATTAGTTCGGTCTGGTTTCACTTTCGCCAAATACCGGTGCTTGGGCATTGGCCCTCGGCATATTGATACCGATGCACAAGGCACCCATTATCATCTGTATGAGACGCACTGCGCTTTCAAGGATACCAATTTAAACCCATCGGCGTCATTAGTAGACACTGTCTGCTTAGGGTGGGGGGTGGGGGTGGGAGGGTCTGAATGGGACAAACAAACAGGACTTGTACTCAGGGACCAGCGTTCGTGTCCCGTGTGAAACCAAAAAGTTGATTTTTACCGATGATATGTCACATGACGCTACGCCACTGAGTCACACAAAGTTATGTCCCTAGCTTACAACAAAAGCATACTTATTTTAAGCAAAACCATGATGTTTTTTCTAACCCTGTGTGGTGGTAACCTAACCGCAACCGTTTAACGTTAACCACGCGCCAACCTTCTACATCAAAGATACTAGGTGAAAGGCTGCCGGGGGCTTCTACCCAAGCGATAAAATATGATGATTGGGTTGAGATCACATTGCATATTTGAAGGTTAGCGCCGACCGCAATTGTTCATCAAAACTGCATTTAGAAAACAGAAGAATCTAGACAACTGATCAATTTTTGGCAAATTTTGGATAGCGGTGTAAGCGCTGTAAACAGATACATCAGTTGCTCTTCTGTCATATTTATGGCAAAGCAGCCACTCAAGGAGTTCCCAGAAATCTGGGACCTGTAGTGTTTAGCCGCGCTCGCTGTTACAATTATTCCCGGGTGTCGCCAATTCAACCGCTGCTGAAATCTTAATGACTTTAAATCGACAATAATCCATATTTTTATAGTAGTAAAATCAAATGTCAATGTATAAACAATGTAACTGTGAAAAACACAGTGGCGAACCTACAGGGAGTTATCACCTGACTCTACAGCTCCCCTCGGCTTTACAGAGCTTTATATCGAGTTTCAGCTCATTGTTTTCTGGCAGCTAATAGAGAATGAAAATTGGAATTACATTCATCAGGTAACCAGAAACACAACTCCAATGAAGGCTAATGTTGTTCTGTACTGTTTGCCAACAGGTTCATTGTATCAACTTAAAGGGTGGTGATTAGGGCTGTCAAAGTTAACACGATAATAACACGTTAACACAACTTGAGATTTTTAGGTTGCAGCGGGCTCAAAACTTAAATTACTGACGAGGAAAAACTGGCATGGCCATTTTCAAAGGGGTACATTGACCTCTGACCTCAAGATATGTGAATGAAAATGGGTTCTATGGGTACCCACAAGTCTCCCCTTTACAGACATGCCCACTTTATGATAATCACATGCAGTTTGGGGCAAGTCATAGTCAAGTCAGCACACTGACACACTGACAGCTGTTGTTGCCTTGATTTGAGCATATTTTTTATGCTAAAGGCAGTACCTGTGAGAGTTTCTGGACAGTATTTGTCATTATTTTGTGTTGTTAATTGATTTCTAATAATAAATATATACATATGTTTGCATAAAGCAAGTATATTTGCCCTCTCCCATGTTGATAAGAGTATTAAATACTTGACAAATCTCCCTTTAAGGTACATTTTGATTGACAGATTGCGATTAATTATGATTAACCACAAACAATCATGCGATTAATCATGATTTAATATTTTAAGCGATTGACAGCCCCTAGTGATGACATATCCGTGTTGTGTTCACAACTTGTTTCAACTGGCCCAAAGTTGCCAAAAAAAAAATCAGCTTTGCAGGTTTAACTTTACCTTATTTACAATGGCAGGAACACACATGGTTACAGTATTATTTGGACTGGCTTGATTCCCAGATTGAACAAGAAAAGTAAGAGTGCGATATCCAACATGTTTTGAGTGAAGCAAAATGGAAAAATCCACCTGAATCCAAAAGTCTTTGTCAAACAAATGACTCTCGTACAAGCCAACATCATATTGAATTTATGTTACATTCAATCTGAGTTCGGCGAAATCTGCATGGGGCAGATGGAAGCTTTTTTAGTATTCATGCCTCTCGGCCCTCCCTTGTCTCAAGACGAGTCCTGCTCTTGCTCTCTCCAAGTCTCTTTGTTCTTTCTAAAAGTGCTCGTCTTCCACCGAAGCCGCCACTGTTGCCGCGGCTTTGATGTGAGTCGGGGAGACGGCAGTGAGTCCTCACCTGTCAGCTTTCATGGCTCCCTGAAGGTTGACTTTGAGCCGGTGTCTGTTAAATTGGGATTGATCGCAACAACAGGAGCCACACATTCCACACACACACTTGGAGGGGTGAAAAACGGCGCGTTTCCTGACAAGTCGCGCAGGCTGTATGCCGCTGTATGCTGAAGAGCGACCGTTTTTCATGGTGGACGAGGCAGTTTGATGTGACCGCGGAAGCCATTTGTTTGGGGTTTTCATTTTTTCGGCGGCGTATCGGGGTGTCAGACGAGGTAGCGAGATATGTGGGGAATGCCCAAATGCCCGTGTCAGCTGAGTGCAAGACTTATTGGAAAGAGTGGAGCGTGTCTGAATCACAAACTGAAGTGTTACACTTAGAGAATGATAAATACCCCTATTTCATCTGGAGCCCTCGACCACAGCATTCCCCCCTCCTGCTCTGCCTCTCTCTCAAATCTTGGCTACCCTCGCCCTTTCTGTCTTAACAACATGGAGGCTGCATACCAATTGTCAAACTTCATGTTGGAGCCGTCAAGCCCCACGTGCTGGCTGAAATTTCAAAGTTCCCCCCTCCTCTCTATTCACCTAGCATTGCTTGTTTCATGAGGTGCAAACCAGTGTTAACCCATTGGCAGCATTATTACACGCTCAGAGCAACAGGATGTAATATTAAGAGAGAGAAGTCACCTAAGGTCAGGCAGGAGGGGAGGTGGATGGGTCAAACAAACACAGGACTTTTACTCAGGAGACTGGTTTGTGTGTCCTGTGTGAAACCAAAAGTAGATTTTTTACTGACGATGTTATGTCATGTTTTTGATCATCTTATACTCCTTGACCGATTGGAGAACAAATATGGCGTCTCTGGGCTTGCTCTTGCATGGTTACAGTCTTATCTATCCAAAAGAACGCAGTGTGTCTCTTTTAATAATAGGACATCAATATTCTCTGAGGTGAAATATGGCGTACCTCAGGGCACCGCTGTTACGCTGATGACACACAGCTGTATATGCCTATAAAGGTGGAGGATAAATCCACAAATTATTAAATTAGAGGCCTGCCTGTCTGCAGTGAAAAAGTCAAGTAATTTCTTGCTCCTAAATTCAGATAAAACTGAGATGCTGGTCATTGGCCCTGCTCCACATGGACATCAGTTTGAGCAAGTAACTATATGTTTAGATAATGTAATTAGATAATACTGATGATGTTATGTTATTTGACGCTAAGCCAATAAATCACATGACATTATATCCGTAGCTTACGCTACAACCTTACATGTTTTAAGCCAAACCGTGATGTTTTTTCTATCCCTAACCAACTGCCACCGTTTCACGATAACAACTCGTAAAACTTCTGTGTCAAGATACTACACAAAAGGCTACCCAAGCGGCAAAATTTGATGGATGAGATCACATTGTGTATTTAAGGGTTAGCGCTGAGTTTGTTCCCAGAAATTTGGGACCTGTAGTGTTTAACCGCTACTCGCTGTTACAAGTAATCACGGGTGTTGCCAAATCAACCACTGCTGAAATCTGAATTACTTTAAAGCTACGATAATCCATATTTTCATAACAACAAAATATTATGCTCTGCCTCTCTCTCTCAAATCTTGGCACCTCTCACCCTTTCTGTCTCAACAACATGGAGGCTGCATACCAATTGTCAAACTTCATGTTGGGAGCTGTCAAGCCCCACGTGCTGGCTGAAATTTCAAAGCCCCCCCCCCCGTCCTCCCAGTTCATCTCGCATTGCTCATTTCATGAGGTGAAGTTGTCTGTCGTGGGAAAGTCTTTGCAGATTGCTGAAAACAATGAGCAGAGGTGGATCCTGATTGGCCCGCGGGGAGCGGCAACATAAACATTGAAGGGGAAAGTTTGTGAGCCTCCCCCCCAACACTCCGCCTTTACAAGCGACGAGCCAAGGAACGCCTGATCCCCAGGCCGCTTCTAAAGCCATCATTGATTAGGAGAGAAATTTCTCTTGGTGATGGAATCTCAAATAAAAGTCTCCTTATCTGCGGTGATGAATGTGTGAGATGGAGAATAGAGAGGTAGGGGAGAGAGAGAGAGAGAGACCATTAAAGGAGGAGGAAAAAAGGAGAGGAGAGCCCCCCACGGATGCTACTGTCAGCTGTGGGAACCCAGATGAAAGTGGTGCAGCCAGATACCAGCGCTCTTTGATCGTGCCTTTGTGTGATAAACATCGCGCTATGCCAGCCGTGCTCGGCGCATCGTGCCAGCCCGGCTGTGAAGGTGAAGGGCTTTGAGCAGGCTTCCAGCTCGGCTCTGCTCGCGACCAGCAGGCGTTTGCCATGCCAGAGAGCTGTCTGCAGCAAACACACACACACTCTGACACATTCTCCAGCAGATTGCCCACACTTTCTCTTTTTCCTCATTTTTCCTTCTTTCGCTCTGCCCCCTACCCTTGAGATTTTTTTTTTTTTTTTTTATTTGAGATACTCGTTAGAGATGCAACCTCGGTTCCAGAGGCAGCTCCTGCTACGGAGCGGGAGTCCTATTTGAACCAATAATCATCAAGTTCTCAAAATTAAAAGTGTGCAGGGAGCGCATGCATGCTTTTTTTTCCACTATGTGTTGTAATAGTAATACGGGCTGTTGAATATTTCATATCTGCCACTGCTTTGAAACGGCGCAGGTTAGGTGTAACAAGGGAGGTATGAGGGAATTCTGCCAATGCTGCCTGCATAAATCCTCCCTTCGTTTCTTTCTTTTTTTACAATATAAGGCAATCCAGCTCTCAGCTTCAGCTTGTGCCTACACTGTAACAAAGCCACATGGTGATTTTGATTCACTGAAAAGAGAACAGGATTACTCGTTGCTTCGTAGTGACGCAGAGAGCAGAGCGTGTACGTCTGAGAAGGGCAAAAAGTGAGCCGGAGAGAGAGAGGGGGTTGGGGAGAGAGGGAGGAATGAACGCCATGCATGTGTGGGAAGTGGTTTTGGCAGCGTTTGAAATTAATGATCTCAACATGTGCTATAGTTGAGAATCATCAGAAAGAAAAAGTGCAGACAAAAGCACTTGCAGTACAGCCACGCAGGGGCCACAGATGGAGAAACCACGAGGACGAGGAGAGACAGAAGCTGTGGAGAGAAAACTTTTGTTAAAAAGAGAAAAACATGTTCTTTTCAATACAAAATGTCAACTGGAAAAGTCTCGAGCGCCGCTTCTGCTCGGAGATCTGAAAGAACCCCCAGCAGCCGCGCAAGGACACTCTCGGCACAGGCCGCTTATTTAACAGAAGAAACAATCCGTTTTACCGGCTCTTTAGAGCAGAGAGACGTGCCAATCAGCCCGTTACATTTAAGTGGGAGGGTTTGACACATGGGAACGACAGCTTCCAGCCGCTGCCTGTGCTTCGCCCGCCACAACATCTCTTAAGTAATGCATATTTCACGCAGATGGCCGGTTTATGAATATGTGGCCCTGGGTTCATGATGCGTGGGGGGAGCTGCTATAAATGAGCCTCTGCTGGATAAATACACACTTTTATTGGCCGGGGGAGGAAGTGGAGAGGGTTGGGACTCATTGGAAGGTCCCGCCAAATCTAATATCAAATATCCAGCAGACTACAAAATAAAAGGTCATCTCAGAGTAACACACCACAACAAATGTGACAGTAGTGTGTTTTAGCAGCCCGTTCACATGAAAAAGGCGTATAAATGCAACGATAATGTACAAGGTGTTTAGCACGCAATAAGTACGCATTTCTTGATTTCTGCCTGTCATTTGGTGTCATGATGGAATCATCTGTTTGGAAAAATTCAACTGAGGAACACTGTATCCATCATATTAAGTCCTTTTTGTTAAGGAAATTAAATGTCCTGGCATTTTCTTTCTTTCTTTCTTTGAATTTGTGGAACTGTATGCTATGACTGGTCATGTGGCCATCTTGGTTGTTGTTATTGTCCAGTGTCTTGTAAGCCCATATGGGCACCAAATGGCACAGGACACTCAAATAAACAAATCAATGTGTGACACATTGTTTCTGGACTTAGTTTACATGCTTATTTCAAGCCCACACATGATGTTTTCCCTTCCCCTAACTAAGTGGCTTTCTTGCCTGAACCTAAGTTTGTGGTTTTCTTGCCCTAAACCTAACTTTAGGTGTGCGTGGCGTACAATGACATGCGAAAAGGCTAAAATGCATACTCATGACACACAAGGAATGTTGTGGTATTTATACACTTTCCCCGTGAGACCGGGCATACTTGCCAACCTTGAGACCTGAAATATAGGGAAGGATTTCTAACCCAAAGTGGGAGGTCTGGAGGTCCTCTCAGAGAAAAAGTTGAGTTTCAGAGTTGTTTCCTGCATTCTGGTGACTTAAAAAGAATGAAAATAACTAAATAATAAGTACACTGCAACAACATTTTTATGTTAAACAGGCCTACTTTTAATTTTACTTTTAATTCTCAAGAAAGAAAACTGAATAATTCACCCCTCTGGCGTGAACTTGTTTGAATCTCTGGCATAAACTAATATTCATCAGTTTTTATTGATTCATTAATTTGAGTTTTTCTTTCTCTCAGTACTCTCCATTTCTCTCTCCGTCTCTCACTCACTGAAGGTCCTTTCAGACACAACGCAACAACTGAGCTCTGAAACCCACCATTTCCAACGGCTTGCGCCACGTTAGACGGCTTTTTGCTGCGTCGAGCAAAGCCCAACTTGGGCGTTGCACGCTGTTATGTGCGGCGAGCGCAGCTCAAACCGCGTTGTGTGTATCTATGGTCGCTGCCAGCTCTCTTCCGCCAGGAAACGACATTTGGTATAGCCTCCAAGTGGAAACAGTAGGAATTATACACGCTGCACAGTGCCAGAAGGAGAAGTGTGACCCCGGGAGGAACCCGGGAGAGGGCAATGACAAACGGAAGTTTCAAGTGAAATTCAGGAGGGTTGGCAAGAATGAGACCGGGTTGGTTTTAGAGCGAGAGAGAATCTGAAATGATGGACTTGAAAGTAATTGTTAAGCGTACACCGCAAGTTTAACAAACCTCTGCTGTCATTTAACGACCTTTTGATGTCATAACATTCTTGTTACTACAATTTTGGTGATTTTCATGTTTCAACCTCAGCCGAAAGATTGCGTGGTCCTTTTATAAGCCAGAACGATTGAGCAACACTCCAAGTCTGTTTAATTGGAAAGCCAAAGTTACACATGCAATGACTTTTATTTGACATTTGGTTAACTCCCTATTAAAAGTGAATTTCAACAGAAAAAGAATCAGAAAATATCTGCTTTCTTTCTGTGGACTATACAGTACAGATGGTCTGGATTAGATACTGACTCACTTTCCTGATAAACAGATGTCAGCTGCAAAAAGAAATATATAAGTATAGGCAGGCAGATAGGAGGATACTGCACTTCTGAGTGCTTTGAACCCAACAAGGAAAACTCTGCACACATGAGTTGCTCCAAACAGAACATAATTAGGTATAATTGGATAAACTAAAAGTAAGAAGTTTTCAAATTCTTCAAAAGCTGCCGACCCAGCTGCAGAGACGTTGGGGGAGCCAATATTTAACACGCTATCCGCCGAGCAATCGATATCTCTTCAAGACAATGGCAAACATTGAGTGAGATATCACCAAGTGTGTCAAAGTGTGAAGGCGGGTTGTCAGAGCCGCGCCAAGCGTATCCAACGTTGTCATTGCCGCTCGCCTGTCTGCCACGCGGAGAACATCCGCCGTTGACAAGAGGTGAGCTCCGGCTCCTCTCCGCATCAGTTTTGGATCACTACTCTCAATCAAAGCCGGGGGAGGAGGGCCCCGCATAATGTGACAGAGCCTGTCTCTCTCTTTGCCTTTTGATGCCTGAGGAAAGCTCAACCGGAGCAACCCCTGTCAGAAAATCTGCCCACAGGCCTAGACACAAAGAGATCCAGGAATATGAGGAGGCAGATAAACCGACAGACGGACAGGGAAAGTTGCAGACACACTGACAAACAAAAGAGCAACAAAAAAAAAAATGCGATAAACAAGACAGGCAGTGATAAAGCAAGGTGGATGCATCAAAGCTGTAAAATATCCAGCTTATACGAACGCTATCGGCGCATGATAAGACTGCACTTTTCATTATGCAGCCCCCGTGGACCGGCTAAATGTATTTGCAAATAATGGCAGTCAGATTTAATGACATTATGAGCCATTAAAAAGGATAAAAAAAACAGTGACTGATCTTATCATCTCCTTGTTTCACATTGATCGCCATATCTGATATCTTGTTTCATATCTCTCTCCCCATCTAATGCAGTAACAGCTGTGGAAATCGGAGCTGATGTGCATTGTTAACTGTGTTTATTGTGGTTGTGTAATTACAAACTGTATAATGCGCAATCTAATTTATTAGATTAGTGAAAGGATTGTAAACCCATAATTGTGAGATGGGGGTATTTTGCTGTGCTGTGCTGTGCTGTGCTGTGCTGCTGGGCTCAGGCGGTGCTGTTGTAAACAGTGCCATCTAGTGCGCTGCTGCAGCTGGGTTGGGATGTCAGGATGGGGCTTTGGAGATTGAAGAGGAAGGCATGGAGGAGAGGATGTGCAGCTGCATGGAAGACATGAGCCTCTGCTGGTGGAAATGAGCTAAGAAGATGTGTGTTACTACTCCCACAGCAGCGCTCGGTCACAAGGTCAGGCGGGCTGTTTGGAACGGTTTGATGCCAGAAAGTTGTCAATCCTCTGACGTATGTCTGCCGTCTGGAGTTTTTAATCTGCATATCTACTGATTTAAAATGATATTTTGCGTCATTGCTTATTTCTTAAAGCTGCAGTGGGTACAAATGGAGCAAATATGATTACAAAAAAGTTATTTTTATAAAACGGTCACTATATCCTGACATGAAACAGGTAATCTGAAAAAAAATCAAGTACCTCTGTTTCCTCCGGTGTTCCAGACCGGAGGAAAACAACCAATCAGAGCCGAGCTGGAGCCGGCCATGCTGTCAATCACTCGCGAACTCCGATCAAACGGTCAAACTAGGCAGCGCTGATCAAATATGAATCAATATTCTCTTACGTTAATGCTTATTTCTCGCCTCAAATGTTTCCAGAAACATCTTGTAGTGTACTGTTTAGCTGTAAAATGAGAAAGTTTGTGACCTGGCAGCCATGTTGAGATCAGTTGAGGAAATACCAAGCACCGCCCACCAGCCGGAGCACACATTTGAGGCGAGAAATAGGCATTATAGCAGCTATATTGATTCATATTTGATCGGCGCTGTCTAGTTTGACCGTTTGATTGGAGTTCGCAAGTGGTTGACAGCTGCTTACGTTAAATGAACAGCCAATAGGAACGCTCTCTCTCTGAAATGACCTGTGATTGGCCAAAGTCTCCCATCACGGGCTAGATTTTTTTAAAGCCTGAAAACAGAGCCATGAGGAGGTGCAGAAATATCTCTTAGAACACTTGAATTACAATATGCTGAAAGGTTATTATGGAATTTTTGCCCAATGATGCCTTAAAAAACTCTGCCTACTGCCACTTTGAAGAGAAGAGTCTGTAATTAGAAAGAATGTGGAATAAATATGTGTAAAAAGTTGCCCCTGGATGCAGTTCCGCTGCATTTATAATGAAACTAACAGGCAGACGAGGTCATCCGAGGATACGCTCCTCGCAGAAAGACGTAGAAGAGCTGGAAAGTACCGCTCATGTTGTCACCGCAGCGCATTCCTCAGCTTTTACACCACGGAAAAAAAGAAAGCGCTACACCAAATTTACCACCCAATCACACCGAGATTTGTCCTAGGACGTACATGCAGTCAGAGTCTCAAAATAACCCCCTGACCAGACCCAGACTGGACCTCTATTTCGAGCTATTCCTCCTCCAGCCGTGGCAAAACATCAAGGAAAATATTAGTCAAAACTTGCCACTTGTGTGTAAATGAGATCAAGATGGATTAGGAGCTGTGGATTTTATTTGAGGCCTTATGAACCACAATGATTTCCATCCGCAAGCTGAAAGCCGACGGAGACCCAGATGTGCGGTGCAGGGCCGGGGCAACTTTGAATGTGATTTCCTCTCTTAAGCCTTTAGTGTAGGTAAAGGCATTATAGCCGATCAAACCTCTTAGCCCTCCTACTTGTGGGATTTGATGTGCATTACTGACAGTGAGAAATGGCCCTGCCTGAAATACAATATCTCACTTCGGTGGTAGATGGAGAGGAGAGAGGAGGAGTGGAGAGGAAGCATGGGGAGGGATATCAGCTGACAATAAGAAATACAAACACATATTCTACTGTGATATCCACCCTTATAATTGGATTATGGGAGTACGAGGGGAGATTGTAGAGTAACTCAACTAATTTGAAAAAATAGAAAACTTTGATTATATTAAAACTAGGGCTGTCAAAGTTAACGCAATAAGAACTTTAACAAATTTGTTTTAACGGCACTAATTTCTTTAACGCAATCGATTTTTTGGAGGTTGTAGCAGGCTCAGTTTTAAAGCTAGAATAGAGATACTGGTATCATATGAAACTAGAAACCTAAAGAATCCATTGATACCAACCAAATAACGCTCCAAAGGGATCCCTGACCTCTGACCTCAAGATATGTGAATAAAAATAGGTTCTATGGGTTTATGATAATCACATGCAGTAAAGCAGCCTATTTGTCCACTCCCATGTTGATAAGAGCATTAAATACTTGATAAATCTCCCTTTAAGGTACATTTTGAACAGATACAAAATGTGGACAATCATGCGATTAATCGTGATTAAATATTTGAACACATATTTGTGTTTAGGAGGAAAAGTTAGCGGTACAAATGTAAACTTTAGCAAAAAATATTGTAACAATATCCACTTTTATAGTGTTACTTTTAACATCCACCTTGAAACAATTTCAAATGAGCACACTTGGAACATGACGGGTGGGGATAATAATGGGGTGCTTGAGCTCACGAGGTGACAAGGAGGTGTGGGCATGTCAGACCAAAAAAAGGTTTTACTGCAGCATTAAGGAAGGTTTGAAAATTATTGCATTCAGACACTTAAAGAGACACCTGTTTAATTAGGGTTATTTTTAGGTGCCTACTTGTATTTTGGGTTTCCACTACAACATGTTTACGTGCTTTAATGTTAAAAAAACTTTATTTTTCTCATAGCGGCTGTGCTGCAGCATCTCTTTTCACGCTCTGTCTGAAATGTTTCCTTCCTTCTGAAAAGCCCAGTCTGCTCTGATTGGTCAGTTGACCTACTCTGTTGTGATTGGTCAACCGAACAAAACTCTTCGGACTCCGCTCCAACTCCGCTCTAACTCGCTTTGTTTGACGGTGTGTCAAATAAGGCGCTAGGCAGATATTATGCAAATATGTTACTTGGTGACATCACCACGTTACGGAAGAAAAGGCAGGACTTCAAGCGAGGCGTTTCAGGGAATTCAGGAGCAGCGTTTCTGTGGGGGAGAGCTTCGGCGTGGACTTTGGGCTCTGTAACTTTGCAGACGTTTTACATGCACAAAAAAATATAAAATATATAACTCACTCAAGGAAAGGGAAAAGCACAAAAGCATAATAGGTCCCCTTTAAACATTTAATTTGGTATCTGAATTAGATCATTTGTCACATTTGATATATTTTTTCGAAAGGTATCGAACCGGGGATTTGCTGGTCTGGACATTTCCGCCCTAACCTCTCAGCTATCGGGTCGCCCCCCAGATATAAGGTTCAAAGACATCCTCACAAAACACTCAAATCTTCAGCTTCAGAAAAGTAAAATTAGCAGCTGAGTCATCACTTGCCAATTTCCACTTTGAAAACACGTTAGATTCTCTTAGTTTGAGTCAAGGCAGAGTCACAGTGTCTATTGATATATTTCTAAAGAGCTTTAAATAAGAAGTGAATGAAAAAATGATGTAACTCTCTTGCCCGACATGCTCCGAGGCAGAAAGGGAGAAAGGTGAAATAAAAACTATATTGAGGTGGCTCCTCCATAATAGACTCCTTCACCTCGCCGTATTCAGTCTTACCTTGGCTTATCTGTGCCCTTGCCCATGATATAATTGAGCTTTTCAAAGTGGCGGCACATTAAAAGCCCCCCACGTATGGATTTGCATTTGAAAATGACTACAATTTAAGGCTTTTATTAACAAAGTGGCTCGCTCGTAATTTTTTGAAACCTGGACGAAGTTAGTGGAGCTTAAAGAAACCAGATGTTTCCCTTGACCGGCTTTCACCCTGTAAAGGACATGTGCTGCTTCTGATATGGATACAGCTCAATAAGAAAAAAATCTACTCTACTGTGTTGTGGTTTCAAAGTCAGCTGGACCCATGGTGTTACATCCACACCTCCTCCGCACATGTTCATGCACACACGCGCACACACAACACACTTCCTTCCTCCAAGCAAACCTTCCTATAGGGACTTCCTGCTCTAAGTGTTGTTTGCTTAGTGCCCACTCATCTCCCACCTCCTTGGCAGCCACTTCCTCTTCCTCCTGCTGTGTTCCTGTATATTTGTGTATAAGTGTGTGTGTGCTGAGTCTCTGTTCGCATACTGTATGTGTGCACGTTTTCATAACATGTCCAATTTTACATATTTATGTGTAACTCACAGATGTTCATCCGGCCAGCTGACATCAATGACCCTATTAGCTGAAGCCTAATGTGAAGCGGGTGACCCCGCCCACCACA
The DNA here is from genome assembly GCA_916701665.1 of Sebastiscus tertius. NCBI lineage: Eukaryota > Metazoa > Chordata > Actinopteri > Perciformes > Sebastidae > Sebastiscus > Sebastiscus tertius. The sequence goes on along the minus strand of CAKAOH010030029.1, from coordinate 27,904 downwards.
TCCCCCTGACCACTACACATGTGTCCCTCCATGGGAAATGTCCCGAGAGAGTGGATATACCACCGATACACTCTGCGGGGAAAGCGGGGGTGGAAAGCAGCTGAGACTTCTCTACAGAATGCTGAAAATCCGTCCTGAAGGTTAATCTATGTGTAGGTGCACTGTCTGCTGTCGCTGTTGATATAGATCCAAGTCAGCATGTCAAAACCTGTCACCGATCCGCACTGCTGCATACGCACACACACACGGTGCAAAGCTCATTATTTTTTGGTTACAGTCCAAAAAATTCCAAAAAGTATCGAAAATGACACTATTACACCCGTGCATACAAATATTGCAATTTCACTCCGAGATGTTTTTTATCTATCTGGGACGTCAGAGCTCTGTCGTGCTATCTTGCGTGTCACACACACACACACACACACACACACACACACACACACACACACACACATACACACATACCTTGCCATCAGCTCCATCTAGGACCCTCTGGTAGTTTTTTGAAGCCATCTGGGAGAAGGGCAAGAGAGCTTACAGAAATGATCCCACATAATTGATGGCTGTGAGGCAAGCTGTTACACCTAAGAAAATAGGCCTAGGTAGTGTGAGTGGGTCTTTGTTGAGCATAGGTTCTATATATTAATAGGCCCTATAGGCTATTAAACCCATAAGAGTGTATCAATGAATAAAAGATAGGCCAGTGTTGTTTGTTTTTTGGCTCCATCTTGATCAATTATAGTCGACATTAAAAGATGCCCTACACTGGCAACACAGTAAATACATTTTTAGTCAAAATTGAGTTAAGACTTGACTTTTTGTTTTATGTTTTACACTATAAATTAGTCTATTAGCCTATTAGGGCTGTCAATTGATTACAATATTGAAATATTTATTAATCGCATGATTGTCCGTAGTTAATCGCAAATTAATCACACATTTTTTATCTTCAATATGTACCCTAAAGGGAGATTTGTCAAGTATTTAATACTCTTATCAACATGGGAGCGGGCAAATATGTTTGCTTTATTCAAATGTATGTATATATTTATCATTAGAAATCAATTAATAACACAAAACAATGACAAATGTTGTCCAGAAACCCTCACAGGTACTGCATTTAGCATAAAACAAATGCTCAAATCATAACATGACAAACTGCAGCCCAACAGGCAACAACAGCTGTCAGTGTGTCAGTGTGCTGACTTGACTATGACTTGCCCCGAACTGCATGTGATTATCATAAAGTGGGCATGTCTGTAAAGGGGAGACTCGTGGGTACCCATATAACCCACTGAAGGAAGCTTGAGGTCAGAGGTCAAGGGACCCCCTTTGAAAATCGCCATGACATTTTTTCCTTGCCAAAATGTAACGTAAGTTTGGAGCGTTATTTAGCCTCCTTTGCGACAAGCTAGTATGACATATGATGTCAGTATCTTCACTCTAGTTTTAAAACTGAGCCCGCTACAACCTAAAAACCACAAGTTGCGTTAATGTGTTAAAGAAATTAGTGCCGTTAAAAAGAATCAGCGGTAACGTGTCATTATTACGTTAACTTTGACAGCCCTAAGGCTAATATTAAAAAATATATAATACTATTTAAATGGATTTTCTAAATGGAATTTCCACGAATAGCTTTTTTTTGCTGTAACTAAAACAGAGTCACCATTATATTATATTTAAATTGTAGATGATCAAAAAAACCAAGCAAAACAGCTTACATGTAATTTTTAGCTTACAACCTATGGACTGAAAATAATGAAGCTTATTTTCTTAAAACTGCTACAACTGATTTTTTTTGGCCATTTGTGAGCCAATAATGTCGGCATATTGTCATTTTTAGGAACGCATCTTGTTCATGTATTCATCTGTGTTTGATTTCCATTCTAAATGATTGTGTATATAGACACTTCTGCACAACCCATTTGAAGGAGTGAGCACCCAGCCAAGACTATAATCAAAAGATTTAGTGTCCAAACAAGCACAGCTATCAGTGCACTCATTATGATTTAATGTCATAAAAAGGCGGACTTTATCATCTCCGCACAGGCCTATTTTTTTGTGGGGCACCTGTGTGCATGTCTAATAGTAAATATGTAATGAGTAAGTGAAAGAGTGACGTGATCTTTGCCTTTCAGAGCCACTTTTCTCCCCGACCCCGGAGTCCAGAGGTTAATGACATCATTAGCATTCTGTTGGGGCTTGCCCGGCCTCTCTTTCCCAGCAGGGCCTGGGCTCTGCTCAGAGGCTGACTAAGCCAGGGACTTAACACTGGGCAAGTCTGTGAGCAGAGATTGTGTGTGCATATGTGAGAGAGAGAAAGAGAGAGAGAAAGGGTTGGGGGGGCTGGGAGGTGGGGGTGGGGGGGTTGTGTGATCATCCTGAAAGTGTCACAAGATACTGGCACTGTGAGTCAGAGGCTGAGGATGAAGAGGAAGAAGGATGAGAAAAGTGTTGGTGGGTGAGTGGGTGGATGGTGGATGGGGGTTGGGCACTGGGAGCAGGGGTTGGAGGGACAGGACGTGCTAAAGAGTGACTGGATGGGTGAGTCAGAGGGAGAGTCCACTGGCCAAAGACACGCACACACACACACACACACACACACACACACACACACACACTGAAATTTGCTTAACCATATTGTGAGAACCTTTATTAGATGAAATTCATTCTCTTTTCTAACACCAGACATGAATCCTTTCCACTGCAGACCTAAACTAAAAGAAAGGTTCATTTTTTTATTTTATTTTTTTACATAAGGTGGCATGAGACCCCTTTTATGAGATATTCATTTATGCCAAAAAATTAAGTGGCTTTAAAGTCATGTATAAAAAATAGTTCCAATATGTTCGACAACGTCATATAGGCGTATTCGTTCTGTTAGGGATTGTTCTAGTGCAGCTGCAGCATATTAAGTGATGCGTATAAGTGAAATATGTATTCTAATTGAAGATGTCATTTTTATAAGACTGTGCCATTACAGCAAATGGAATTTTTTTTTATAATTTTATTGCACATTTCCTCTAAATTCAGTTGGAAACCTTAAACCTGCAATAACTGATTTTTCTTTTCCCACTTGGGACAGTGGAATATTGTCAACACTTTCATATTAAAGGTCCCATATTGTAAAAAGAGAGATTTTCATGTCTTTTTTTATTAGAAAGCAGGTTTAAGTGCTATATAAATACTGTGTAAGAATCAAAATGCTCAATCCATGGAGAAATACACACAGCCCGTATTCAGAAACTGCACCTTTGAAACAAGCTAATTTTGTGAGGTCACAAATCTACAATATATATAAGTTTTAAACATTCTGAATGTTTCCCAGTTTATTTCCGGTTGTAGTGTATGTGAATGACATCAGCTGACAGGAAGTAAACATGGACCCAAGGTGTTGCCCAGCAACACAATTACTTTGCAATTACGTTGAAATGAGCTAAAATGGAGCGTTTCAGGCAGAGGGTAATTACAGACATATTCAGGCAGACAGTTTGAGAAAAAAAAAGGTTTTGTTTAACATATACAGCAGGTAAACATGTTCTAGTAGAAACATAAAATACAAGTATAAACCTGAAAATGAGCATAATATAGGACCTTTAAGTTGATACTGTTAGTATAGCATAACATACTGACAGCATCCCGCCATGTAGCAACATTGGCATTTATTTGTATTCGTGGTCACCTGATGAATGTAAGTCCAATATTCACCATCACTAACTCCTGAGGCAAATATCTGGTTCTTTATTCGCTAAATGCACCACTTTGTTTATTATCTAGTTACTAACTTTGCTTGCTTGCCGTTTTTTCGCTGGGCAGGTTGCTTGCGGTTCATTTTTTCAGCTTTTTTACTGAAAACAGCTGCCTGCTGGGGCTGAAAATGACGCTATGAGAGCAAAACAGTAAAGATGTGGGCTGGAAAATCAAAACAATTAGCCAAAAGAGCCTATAAAGCTCCTGTAACAGGATTGGGTGGAGGACAGGGAAAAAAAGTGGTAGTACAACCGTCAACATGGTTTTTATTTACCCCAACACAAAGTCTTACAAACAAAACAAAAAAATCTATCTCCTCCAGGAGCCTTATCACTATATCTAGAAAACCATAAACCACCTTTGCCGGGCCGCTAGCCAACTTACTGGAAAACGAAATACAACAACAGGTCACCCTGGAGATCGTGTGGAGAAGAGACTGAGAGCTCCTCTCTCTCAGCATCTGCCACCTAAAATTAACACTCTTAATTGTCCTTTATTCTCCCATGATGAGGTGATCAGCTCCAGGTGTGTGGCTTCCCACACCTACTCCCAATACTGTCATGTGGAAGTTGGTGGAGCCACCTGGCCACCTGGCAGGAGTGTAGACACCTCCAATTACCCTGCCCTTCGGCCCCTTACAGCTCCATAGAACTAAGTGAGATTGTAGATTGAGGTGATAATCATCATGAGCGACACCTTTCACATTGTCATTTCACCCATTTTTAATACAAAAATAGTGATTATAGCAGCTTTAAAAATAAAGTTCTGTGTCTTTAACAGTTTGTTTTATGGACTCTCCAAAATTGGGGTCAAAGAGTTTAAACCTTCTCCAAATATTACAACCCTTAACCCATCTCCGCTCCTAATAAATCCCATACAAAAGTGAGTGTGGGTGAAAAACAACATCTCAGTTTCAACCTCAATTCCTCTCATGTCTCTATGCTTGTGAGGACCGCCGTATGGAAACACGAGAACATACAATGAAAATAGACACACTTTCCAGTGTGGTTTTGCGCTCCATCATGGCCTAAATAAATGGTTAGTAGCAGGCTAACCGCTCTCTGAGGGACACTCCACTGACTCAGTGTTATTCTGGTGCTTTAGCTCCAGTTGCAGAGAAGCTAGCACCGATGGAAACACTCATCCACAGACTCCTTCTCCCTGTTATTTCCTCAGTCCTAATTGCTTTTGGTCTGTGTGTATGTGTGTTTTAATTTCTTTGCCAAGGGAGCAGAGGGAAAACAGTTATGTAACCAAGGCTGGTGCCTTGTGGTTCGCCGTCCTCAGGGAAGCGCCGGCGCGTACCTCCCTCACTTTAATTTCATTTTCACTTTTTTTCCATGTGATTCATTTCCATTTTCAATTAGATACGATCACGCTCCTGCATAATGCTCTATATCAAGGATCAGGAGAAATACAGCAGGACTGCCTTTAGATTTATGTCACTGTGTACCGTGTCGATATAGAGAGTGAGCCAGGCCAGAGGCACATCTCAGCACATTCACAAGTAAACCTCCCCCACAACATTAAGGAAGCGGTAGCATTTCAGCAATAACCACTTTGATGATCATACCCTTCTGATGGCATTTAGCTTCCAGCATGTTGGACAGGCAGCTAAGAGTGGGGGAAATGCCAAACCTTGACGTCTTGTCATGCTTCTGGAAAAAAAGAACTGGAGCAATGACTCAGGAGATTCTGTTTTTTCCTCCTCAGGTGACTCTGTGGGCCGTGTCAACACATTAACTGGTGAGAAGACGGAGAGGAGGGAGGCAGCGGGGGTTATAGGGGAAGTGATTTTCCATACGAGTGAGTCGCACTTCAGACTTGGACTGAAAACCGTGGTAGTGGAGAGCAAGCTGCGGCGCTCACAGCGGCGTGCCAGTTCTGGCACAATGTGGGTATGTCACACCTCTGTGCCAGAGTCCTGAACTGACCCAAATATATCCTGGATACTCTGACGTTGCTGGGTTCTCCACTTCTCATGTCACAACCATTTTAGCTGAGTGTCAACACGGAAATAGCTAGACTGGAATCAGGTTAGGGAAATGACTTAGCAAAATACAATGCTATCCTCATTTTGGTTGGTGTCTTGTATTTTTTGAATGCCCTACTTATCTCAGATCATTAGATGTTGTTCCTGTCTGATTTTTAATTTTAAAGTCTCATTTGCATCCTTATTTCTTTGTTCCTACGTAGATAAATCATTCAGATTAATAAACAGTGGACAGCTAAATAAAAACAAGACGATGTAACTTTTGAGAGAAGAAATAACATTCTTATTCTCACAAATGAAACGCTGAAAGCATTAGCAATAAAACAAAACCTCGTTTAATTCAGCACACTCAGGGGTTTTGCTGCTCCAGTCTTACTTGGTCTGATATGATCAGGAGCCAATGGTGGTTAATGTTAGCTAATGTCAGCCAACTTTAGCTACGCTGTGTGGCTGGCTTTTAGTTTTAGCACTTTTAAACGTGATGGGTCTGGTTGTCTAGTTCTTCATTGATCTTAATGTGACTTCAAACTGCACGCTGATTACCCCATATTGGATCTTGCTGAAGGGGTAGCACCCGCCATCACAGACTTTTACCACTTTATTTCCAGTCTGTTGTCAGCAGCATTGCTTCATCTAACCCTGCTGTTACACTTTTACATCAATGCTTCCACTCTCCATCAGATGTTGGCAGCTAATTCAAAAAGTAATAGCTGAGCTTGAAAAGCCGGATCTCAAGCCGTTATTAAATTCAAGAGGATGAACAACTCATCGACAAGTTGGCAGCCGAAGCCTCCCGTTTCTCCAGCAATAACACCATCCTTTCCTGGCCTGGTCCCTTTGGTGTCGTGGAGCCGGAGCCGCCAACCGTCTGACCGAGTCACGGGGAAGATCCCTGGCCAAGGTTTGGTGCAAAACCCAAGACGCGGAACTGTTCCATGTCCGAAGGAGCCCTGGATGGTTGTTTGGGGTGAGAAGAAACAAGGTAGGAACCCCTCCCGTACTCCTTCATCTTGGTCTATCCAACTGGGCAACAGGGGAAGCTGGAGCAACATCCGTACACCGATAACAGGAAGTCTTTGGTCAGTCCAGCGAAGCCACTTTCAAGAACGGGTGTAGCCCCTCCTTCTGCAGCTTCTGATCTTCGTGTACTGCACCGGCACTCCTCCTCCAAGTTAACCAGCTCCATGCCCACATGTCAGCGCCCACATCAGCTCGCAACCTTGGTTATAGGTGACTCTATTATCAGGAATGTCAGAAGAGTTCAGTCATACATTGTTGTTTCCCAGGTGCCACTGTCCGTAGCCGATAAAGCTGTTGAGGTTAATGAACCTCACATTTCACGAGTCATTGTCTACGTCGGCACAAATGATATCCATAAACAGTAGTCTCAACTATTCAAATTTAAAACTATTAAAACCACTTATTGACCACACTGAAAAGATTCACATCTATCTGTCACAGTGTTTCATTCATTGACAATTTTAACCACTTTTAGGAGCGCAGGCAGTTATTCAGGAGTGATGGCATCCATCCAAACTGGCTAGGGGCAAAACTACTGCCCGGAAATATTTCATATTACTGCCGACCCAGGTGTTTCTCCATCACACAGCCAAATCAATTCCCCGACGTCCACTCATTCAGTCCCACTGTTATTGACGTCCCTGGGGTCGTAGCACCAACGTGATTGGTTCCTTACGCGTCACCTCCACTGCTCATGAGGAGCCAGGGCCCTCTCACCCTACAAATTATCCCATTCCTGTTTGGATCTCCGCCAGACTGCTGTTCTCCAGCAGTCCACTATCTCCACATCGCTTGCCATTAAAACCATAAAGTCTGCACTGCTTAATGTAAGATCACTATCAAATAAGTCTTTGCTAATAAATTACTTAATTAATAATAATAAATTTGATGTCACATTCCTCACTGAAACATGGCTCGATTTGGATAATAGAGCAGCTGTTCTTAAGATAAGATAAGATAAGATAAGATAAGATGAACCTTTATTAATCCCCGGGGGGAAATTCAGGTGTCAAAGCAACAAAACGCAGATACAGAGGTACAGGTGTACAAAAAGATTATAAAACAATAAATAGAAATACAGAATATACATAGTGAATGGACATAGCGTGTACCGTCCGTCAATAAAAAATGTAGTGTACAATAAATAGATATAATATGTGCAGTCTATAAAATGGTATATGGGCTGTAGTGTAAAGTAAGACACAGACCTATTTTGAAATCTGACATTTTTAAGCAAAATAATGGGAAAAAAAGTAGTCTACCAGCAACTCAGCAGCTTTTTAGCCTCAAATGGTTGTCTCGATGACTTCCAGTCTGGATTTCGACCCCATCACAGCACTGAGACTGCTCTTATTAAAGTTATAAATCATATCCAATTAAACACTGACTCAGATCTAGTGCTTCTGGATCTCAGTGCTGCGTTTGACACAGTTGATCATGCAATGCTGCTTGACTAAAGACTAAAAATTGGGTTGGGCTGGCCTGTCTGGCACAATCCTACATTGGTTCAAGTCCTATCTACAAGACAGGGTATACTTTGTTTCCATTGGCAGTGACATATCTGAGCCATTTAGCATGACATGGAGTTCCTCAAGGCTCCGTCCTTGGATCTCTGCTTTTTAACATTTACATGTTCCCTTTATGCAGAATCCAACAAAACAATAAGATCATAATTATCATAATTATGCAGATGATACTCCGCTTTATATAACTCGTTCACTGACTGACTATGCTCCAATAGGCTTGCTGCATCAATGCAATGACGAAACAAATGGCTGGATGAACCAGAATCATCATCTATTAAATACAACTGAGATCATTGTCTTTGGTGCTTAAAAAGAAAGGCTAAACATGGAGGCTCATCTTCACTCCATTTCTTTTAAATAAAAAAACCGAGTCAGAAATCTTGGCTTATTGATTCAGTTATCAATTTTAACAGCCATTTCAAATCAATAACAAAGTCAGCCTATTATCACCTTAGAAATATAGCAAGACGTCGAGGATACATGTCTGAACAGGATCTAGAATAACTAATTCCTCCAATTCATCTCAAGGAGATTACACTACCCTAATGGTCTTTTTTTCTGGTCTTTCCAAGAAACCACTAAGGTAGCTTCAGGTCAATCAGAAAGCCGCTCCTAGAGTTCTCCCAAAGACAAAGACAGCTGAACACATTACACTAACTATCAGGTCTCTGCTCTGGCTACCATTCATTTACAGAACTGACTAAGTTACTGCTGGTTGTGTAGAAAATCATTTAGGACTTAAAGACATTTCTGACCTACTTCCTCGCCATGAACCCTCCAGGCTTCTTAGGTCATCTGGAACAGGTCAGCTAACTGTTCCCAGAATCAGAAACCAAACAAAACATGGTGAAGCTGCTTTCTGTTATTATGCCGCCCACTGTCAGAAGAACAAGAACAAACTGCCAGAAGAACTCAGATTTTACGTTCGTGACGTTCATTTGTATTTTATTTTAAACTTTTTATTTTTATTTATTTATTTTATACTCTTTTATTCTGTGTCTTTTCAAACTTCTTTATGTAAAAAGAAGTTTCACACGCTTTTCTATCCCTTGTCTGTCTTTTTTAAAACTTCATTATGTAAAGCACCTTGAGCTGTATGAAATGTACTGTATAAATATACATGCCTTGCCTAGATATGCCTGTGTAACTGACATTCCTGAGTCTGTTTTCTGACTTTTCTCTACTTGTGCTACTATTACATTATGTTTTGGCATTTACCGTAATCCCTTAACTGCTCTGCCCTGCATTTATTGGATTTGGGGAAGTTGACACTCCATCAGCCGGGCCAGCCAAATACATTATCCTGAGAGCTTTTTTACTTGTGATGTTATAAGTGAAACGCATAAATTTAACCTGTTGACCTGGGACAAGCCACTTTAGCCTGAGTCATTTAGCATGACATCATGTATGCAGCAATCAAGAGCATATTTAAGACACTTTTACAGAGTTGTCGTTTAAAATGAGTCAGCCAGAGACAGCGTTTTCAACCGAGTCGTGGAATTAACTTAGCTTAATTAGCGAGCTAAAGCTGCAGCTGATAGAATCTGCTAACCACAGTTGTCATTTCAGTTGGCAGAAAATGAGAAATCTTCTTTTTGTCTACCTCTGTCTGAAATCAAAGACCGTTGCTTAAAAAAAATACTAAGAATATTGAGTAGTAAATCTGCCACCGTGATAATTATAACCTTATATGCCGTGCAAGAATGGAAAGCTTGACAGGTGTAGCAACAGTAAATACAGCGTTGCAGCAAACGTATGTCAAGCCAAAAAAACTTTAAACTCCAGATCAATCATTGCCGTATTGATTCAAACACTGTTAATATGTTTCCACCTCAAAGGATGATTTCCTGGTATATTATTTAAATGTTTCACTTAAAGTGGCAGTAGGCAGAATGTTTTTGGCATCATTGCAAAATATTCCATAATAACCTTTCAGGATATTGTAATTCAAGTGTTCTGAGAGATAACTAGACTTCTGTACCCGTGACGGGAGACTTTGACCAATCACAGGTCATTTCATTGAGAGAGCATTCCTATTGGCTGTGCTCCAGTCATGTGACTAGAACTTGGCGTTCCTTCAACAGATTTTACAATGGCTGCCGTGTCACAAACTTTCTCATTTTACAGCTAAACCGTGCACAACAAGATGATTCTGAAAACATTTGAGGAGAGAAATAGGCATTAACGTAACAAAATATTGATTGATATTTGATCAGCGCTACCTAGTTTGACCGTTTGGTCGGAGTCCACGAGTCACTGACAGCCGGCTCTCATAGACGGCAGCTGGACAGCAGACCTCAGATCAGCTCTTACTGATTGTTTTCCTCCGGTTTGTGAAATCTTGCAGATGCCGTTAGGAGCACCGGAGCACACAGAGGCACATGATTTTTTTTCAGGTTACTTGTTTCATGTACTACTGTCACGATATAGCGACCCTTTTAATTATATTTGCTCCAATCTCGCCTACTTCAGCTTTAAAGGACCAGTGGGGATCTATTGGCAGAAATGGAATATAATATTAATACATGTGTTTTCTTTAGTGTATAATCACTTGATAATAAGAATCAGTGTGTTTTCGTGACCTTAGAATGAGCCGTTTATATCTACATAGGGAGCGGGTTCCCTCTCCACAGAGTCCACCATGTTTCTACAGTAGTTTCTACTCACTCCCCACATACACACACATACTCTACGCACTGGCTCTGCTCCAAATGGCTCTAGAGAGGGCCATTCATCGGCCACCGTAGCTCTCCAACATGCTTGGCACATGGGAGAGGATTCAGTTGGTTGCAATCTCCTCACCTCACCGCTAGATACTGCCAGATCCTACACACTGCACCTTTAACAGAGTTGTCAATTGTATCCTCTACGTCAAATCTGCAACATTTAACAGATGCAAATTTGTTATTTTAAAGTTGCTGGTTTTTTGTCCGAACACTGCCAGAACACAGCTGGTAAATACATAGAAATAGGAATTAATAACTCACTCTCCTCCCTCAATAATTCCACTAGAATTTCCCCTCAGCAAAGCAAACCCTGAGCTGTTCCAGAGAAGCAGAGACATGGAGCAATAATTAGGTACACTGCGCTCTGAGAATTCCCTGCACCGTAGAGACAAGCTTCGAGAGCTGCCCAAAGATGGTGTATTCATTAAGACCCCTCGCTTCTGTAATCACATGTAACCCCGGTGGCCGAGGATCAAATCCCTACACGCTCCTCTCTCTGGTGTCTCCCACACTCTCCGAACGCTGACTGGCTAAATAAAGATAAAAAAGTTGGGATGAGACAGCCAGCACTTCATTCTGTATGTGTGTCCTCGCATGTGAGAATTCCAATAAACCAACAACCCCGCTGCATTGTCTCATCTGATTCGCGGCCCCGGCGTCACATTCGACACACTGCTCGATTTAAATGCCTCCAAGAGCTAACCTTACGACTCAGTGTGGGTTTTTCCTCCGTGCCAACGCTGGCTCCCTAAAGAGGAAATCACCCTGTTGTTGAAAGGAAATTGTATTGTTACAGATGCGCTGGCCTGCATACTAAACTACCTCCACCGTGCCGTACTTGTAAATAACAGCCGTTCCCCTGCCTGTCAGCTCCTTTACATCTCACAATTGCAAAGTGGTCCAAAATTAAAAGCTCCCCAGTTATCTTAAAACAGACGGGAAGGGCGACGTACCGCAGCTTAAACGCTCCTGTACTAATTGATTCAAGCCATGCAGTGAGAGAAAGAAAGAGACATGTTTGGGGGAATAATTGCGCAGCAGCATATGTGGTCTTTAGATTTATGTGCAGCTAAAAAAAAAAAAAGAGAAAAACTGGCATTCTGCCTCTTTCCTGTCAGGCGATTGCTTATAGCTAATGATATCACGTAAAGGGATGCTGGGGGAAGTGCTGCTATGTGTGTTTATGTATGAGGTGGGGAGTGTTTGGGTGTGCTTTCAAAAAAAAAAAAAAAAAAAAAGAGTGGGGCAATTTGCATGGGATTCATGCACGGCACACCACAGTGCCAGCAGGAGCAATACAATACGGTTGTTAAAGCCATGTCTCAGCTCTTTGTATGTGTTGTACAATGGCAGACTACTACTTCTAAGAATGCGCAGCGGATCACTCAGTTTCAGGTGTTGAATATTGGATTCACAGGGGAAGCTGCACTCTTAGCAAAACAAATGCCAGCTAAAATGAAGCCAGTTATATTTCACCAGTATCTCAAATCACACCACCTCTATCTCTAAGGCTGCACCATTATGGCCAAGATAATTAATTTGATCAATATTGAGATCCCAATTATTAATCCCGATTATTCATTCATTTCATTGACAAAATATTTTTATTGCACTGCTTTCACTCTCACATTGTGCTACATCCCTGCTAACGTACACATCTTTGAATCAAAATACTTAGAGATTAAAGGTCCCATATTGTAAAAAGTGAGATTTTCATGTCTTTTATGTTATATAGCAGGTTTAAGTGCCATATAAATACTGTTAAATTATCAAAACGATCAATATATGGAGGAATACACTCAGCCCGTATTTAGAAAGTGTGTGTTTGAAACAAGGATTTCTGTCCATTTGTGATGTCACAAATATACAATATTTAGACCATTACATGGTTTTAAACGTAAACATTCTAAATGTGTCCCAGTTTGTTTCCTGTTGCGGTGGATGTAAATATCATCAGCTGACAGGAAGTAAACATGGACCCAAACTGTTGCCTAGCAACGCAATTCTGTTGAAATTCACTAAAACAGAGCGTTTCAGGCAGAGGTTAAATACAGGTATATTCAGGCAGACAGTATGAGGAAAACAAAGTGTTTTTTTTTAACATTACAGCATGTAAACATGTTCTAGTAGAAACCCAAAATACAAGTAAGAACCTGAAAATTAGCACGATATGGGACCTTTAAGACTTAAAATCAGGTTCTTCTTCACCTGAATTCATTGCATTTTTGTTTTCCCCGTCTGCTCTCTGTCGAATATTACGCTTTTGTGTGCTAGTAGGATGGGTTCATGTACTAGAAAATATCATGGGTTTGGGCGGGCGGGTAAAGTGACAAAGCAGCGTTCCGAGTAAATTATTAAAAACTTACAGAAACATTGTGTGCAACAGTCCACCTCCTCTTCCCGTCTGCCTCTCTCTCTCAAACACACACACACACACACACCAGCCGTGGTGGCCGTACGTCATTTTAACACACTCTGTGCCGCCACCACGTAATGCGCCGTCAAGAGGTCGCGGTCATCACATTGTCTAGGAAGTGCTTGATTTGATATTCAGCTCTATGAGCGCGTTTTAAACGTCATGTTCATTTAATTGTGGGAAGCCAAAATCGTGATTCATTTTCGATTCATTGTGCAGCCCTATACCTCTATCCTGTCCTGGATACCTCTTTCTTCGTGAACGGCAGAAGGGCATCCTGTCTGTTTTATTTACTTTTGTTTCCTCGACTTTGGCCGACCCTGCAGCATCCTGGCTGCCCAGGAAGCAGCGAGCCCTGTAAATCAGATTAAGATACTGTGTGAAACACTGGTTCATTCCATAATGCTGTATCGACATTGGCAGCTGCCAATACAATTCATGACATCCACATCATTATCCCGAGTGGAATGAACAGCACTGTCAACTCGCGCAGCGGGGCAGAGGGAGCTGAAGGAATAAAAAAAAAAAAACGTCAAAGTCGTGTGTACATACAGCACACAGATACATATTTGATGATATTCAGTCAGGTTTCAGAGCTCATAATTAATGCACCTCGCATTGGTCATGAATTGAGCGGCAGCGTAACCTCCACATGGGCAAAGAAAAGGGCAATAGCGATGGGATATATATTCCGAGTTAATGCCATTTACAGACTTGTGTCACCCTGAGAGAGGAGGCGAGTTCATGCCTGACCCCCTCTCCCTTTAACCTCAGGCTCGGGATCTGTGGAATAGTTTTACATATCTAGCCGACCTGTCCGTCTGACATGACCTCGGGGCACGGCGGGAGACACGGGCAGGCTTAACCAAATCTCACGCAGCCCGGCTGGAAAATAACTCTCCAGGTAATGTGGGCTGGAAATATTTTCTCCCCCCCCACGCCCCCTCGACTCCCGTCTCAGGTGAATTCCACGGGTTTTAAAAGGACGCTTTGAATTCAGCGCAGGCTCTGCTGAGAACAATCAAGGAACATGGCTGACTGATTATGTACGGTCGGTGTGGGGGACATTCTCATTCATGTATGCATCTCAGCATGGGAAGTTCTTTATATTCATCTTATGAATCTGCTGCTCCCTTCAAGACAGACTTCTGAGGAAAGTCACAGAGGTACAAGACACCAATATACATCCATAACACATTGCCTTACACATGTAGCTGCACTGGATTTCATTTATTTTCTTTTTCATGTGTTCCGTACGCGGCCGTGGCTGCATGTAAACATCATTAAATCAATGGAATCTCTAAACAAAATGAAACAGTGGTCAAATTGATTGGTAACCCCTATTTTACTTGTGTTTTTTCAAAATAAAAGAGCATGTTTCCTATAAACACTGTTACAGAAGATTGTGTTCTGATACCTGCTTAATTTAAGCTATAGAACATCCCTCTTCCTGTCTTGTGCCGTAAATCAATAGTCATTTGTGCCATGGAGCATCCAAGTAGATTTTCCTACAGATCTAACATTTTTGCAATGTAATATACAGTGTTAAGTTTAGACAGACATCTTTTTTTGTGTACAGACATTGTACTTCCCAATATTGAATTGGTATTTTATCAATGTAAAGATTTTATTGATATCACCTTTAACCTTTTACTACCCGCTGTTCAACCCTCAGGATGCATGTGGGACTTTCACAGACCTCTAGTAATACAAACATGTACATGAATATGTATTATATGCACCAATGGATTAGACTCATCATGGTCAGTAAAAAGACAATAAAGCCGTAAATATGGCGTCTCTTCATCTTGAAAGCAGTCTAGCGGTCAAAAGATCTAATAGATAAATGCTTATTGTAGTGCAGCTATGAAAAACACATCAGTAAGCTGCCGTAACACTGGATGACGTGTTCCTTGATCACCATGATGACTGTAGTTTATCTTCAGTCAGTATTACAAGTCTTCACAGATCCACTTTGTTTCTGTGGAAAAGAGATCAATGTGGGAGCGGACTTGGACTGGGTCCAAATCTAATCGGGTCTGATATGGTCTTGTTTGACTGGCATGGGTCTTAGGGCTGTGTGTCAAAAAATCCTAGTGGATCTGTAATGGATCAAAGCCTACTCAGCATCTATACTCTGAT
This sequence comes from Sebastiscus tertius, assembly GCA_916701665.1. Taxonomy (NCBI): domain Eukaryota; kingdom Metazoa; phylum Chordata; class Actinopteri; order Perciformes; family Sebastidae; genus Sebastiscus; species Sebastiscus tertius. Next base: position 12,331 of record CAKAOH010030029.1, on the reverse strand, counting down.
CACATGAAAATCACTGCTTTCAATTAGATCTATTAATTACCCTTTGCTAAGCCCCACCCCTTTGTTGTTAGCTGCTGCTACTCCGTCAAGCTGCTTATGGAATCGTCTAGTTTATGGAAAAACTAAAAAGCGATTTCAGAGAGAAGCACACAGAAGAGTCTACAATATGCGTTTGAAGGATATATCCAGGTTAAAAAGATTAAAGATAGAAGCTAAAGCCTACAGGTCACCTGGCGATCGAGACAGATGACGATAAAATTAAGGAGCAACACTTTTCCTGTAAAGCAGGGTCGGTCTTTATTCACTGTTACTATCTTTAAAGGGGATCTATACATGCTTTTGTGCTGTTTCCCTTTACTTTAGTGTGTTAAAGTTACAGGCCAAAGGGATTTACTCTCCCCCACAGAAACACTGCTCCTGAACTACCTGAAACATCTTGCTTGATTCCTATTCTTCTGTAACCTGATGATGTCACAAAGTAACATATTTTCCCTAGTGGCTAGTTTGGCACGCCTTCAAACAAAGCTGGTTAGAGCGGAGCTGGAAGCGGCGTCCAAAGAATTTGGTTCGATTGACCAATCACAACAGAGTGGACCAGCTGACCAATCAGAACCACCTGGGCTTTTCGGAAGGGCGGAGCCAGAGCTCAAACAGAGAGTTTCAGACAGAGGGTGAAAAAAGGTGCTGCAGCGCAGCTGGTATGAGCAAAGTAAAGCATTTTTTGAACATTAAAACATGTTCTAGTAGAAACCCAAAATACAAGTATGTACCTGAAAATGAGCACGATATGTCCTCTTTAAAAAGAAAAAGCAGCATGTATATACATTCAGTATACCTTCAGGAGCTCACATAGCATAGAAGAGCCCACAGTTTTTACATTGAAATGTAATGTTTTAGAAATGTAGGCTATACTGTATCTCCTTTCAACCTCTCCTGGTAATGAGCATCATGTACCCCAAGCACAACATTTAACCATGACTAGCAGAAAATGAAGAAAATCAAACAACTGTATGAGAGTCTATATGGAGGAGAGCCATATAGTTGTTGGACCCTGGTTGGAATTAGTCTCTACAAACTTACATTCTCAGGATATCATTATTATCATATCACTTCTCCTTTTTAAATGCGGCTGCTTATTAATTGATCGATCATCATGCTGCTGCTGGTTCTGGTGTTCGAGGGTCTGTTCAGGTCAACAGCATTTTCGATCTGGTCTTAATTATCCACGGGGCTGTTTGGATCCGGTCCGACTGTTCCCCGGTTCACCTTGTGTCTCTTGTTTGAAAATGACTTCATGCACACAAAGTTCGGGGAGGTTTTTTTGCCAACACATCCGTTTGGGATCATGTCCAACATTTTGGACCCATAAAGACATCTAGGCCACACTGTCCTGTTGCTGTAAATACTCAGCCATAATAGTGGTCTGAAAATAGCCCCTGACAAATTTACTTTTGTTTGAGAACATTTAAAAAATGAAACAGTACATTCGTTTTTAAAGATTTATGTTTTCAGTCAGAACCAAAGTCCTCGGACGCTGCAGAGCATGAAATAATAGTGTGAAACATCACACCACATCATCCAAAAATAGAGTCCCATAAGAGGAAGTTGTACTGAAGTCATGAACAAGTCCAGCGGTTGCCTTCCTCCGGCTGCACTGATGCAACACAATCCGTACTGGAGAGGTCAGAAGTTAATGAAATTCCTGTGTTCAGTTAAATAGTCATTTAGGCAATATACTGTGCTCCATATAAACCAGCCATAAATCATCCTAATTTAATAAATGTAGGAATAATGATGAGACGTCCGGCGAAGACATTTACTCACAGACCTCATCCCACTTTAATGGTCACGGTGTAAAACAGAAAGACGTCAGATAGCATTTAAATGGAAATGCATCACAGACAATTGGGTCAAATCCTACCTGAGGATTGTGCTCTGGATCACATCTCCTTCCTCTTGTTAGAGACTTTTTTTATGTGATTTTTCACACAGTTGCTTTCCAGGCAAATGAATAAGATCCAGTCAGAACTGTTTTCTTTTTTTTTTTTTTTTCTGGGAATTCAACTCATTTTCTCAAAATCTGCCAAATATCAATTTGGACAAATTAGCACATATCATGCATTAGCCAAGATATATATTTTACAAGGAACACTGTGCTTTCAGTAGGAGGCATAATGAAGTGTGAAGGAGAAAATCTGGTGTTTTACGAATCCCCCGTGGATATTATTTTGTTTAGCGACTGAATGGACTCTGTTGTTCAGGGAAATTTATAGCCTTTTCCAATATCTCTACACCTAACCAGCAGGGGTCTTTATTTTTATTTCAGCTGTACATTTCCACTCAGAGTGGTGCCAAATCTAAAAAGTTTCTGAACAACAGACTCCAGCTGATTGAGCTCAAAAGGAGGGTCAATACTTTAACGCTGGAGATATTGCATCTGCATCAGTGGCGGCTGGTGACTCAAAAAATTGGGGAAGACAGGAGGAAAACCAACCAACAGTGTTATTTCTTTGATTTTTGCGCTTGCAACTTCATTTTATGTATGGACTCAGTGCTGCTTGATATATGTGCTCTCATGTTCCTAATTTTTGTATGTCATATAAGGGGGCTTACATGGAATTCAGATTTTTTTTATTTTTATTCTGTACATTTTCAAGCACTTTGCGCCTTGACCAGTGTTATATAAATCATTATTACCTCCGCCAAGGCCAAAGGCCTAGGACGGAGGTCATGTTTTCACCGGCGTTGGTTTGTTGGTTTGTTTGTCTGTTTGCAGGATTACTCCAAAAGTCCGGGATGGATTTGAATGCATTTTTTTGGAGGGGTGGAGTGTAGCACAATGAACAACCTATTAGATTTTGGTGGCGATCTGTTGTGGCTGCTACAACAAGCTAACTGTTGTGTTGGCTAACACAAGTAGCCTAGCTACAGCTCAATTAACAAACCGTAATTAAAATCTGTTTTATTACGCGTTTTAAAGTAGTTCACAATTTGTAATTCATTTCCTAATTTGCTTCTGTATAATACTTTACTGTCAGTTCATAACGTACAATACAGTGGTAGAGACTGAAGATGACATTTGGAACTCATCATTGGACCAACGCAATGCCAATATAGTGCTACAGGAATGAGTCCTAAAACCTAGAAATGAGTTTTAGAACTTCTGGTTCTTTTGTCTGGAAGTCAATGGGTTTTTTTAAATGGGTTTTTGGTGATAGGCCTGAAATAAGAATTTTGAAGCCTCTATGTGTCTTAAAAAAGGCGGTTGCTAACAAGTGGCTGAATGAGACTACTAAACGTTGTCACGCCGACTTGTCCTCCTTTACAGCCTCGCTGTGTATACTCACACTCATGCAACCGTGGTGTAGTTCGTTAATACCCTAACGTTAGCGTTTTACTTATTGCGATTACATTCACACTTCAAAATCATAAAAGTGGTGTTCGTTTGTGAAGTTTATCTTGCTGAACAAAACGTGAAAGTATCATAAATGTGTGTTTCCCACAGAGCATTTTCTGCAATGCTCCAAATTCCAATAGAAAAATCTCATTGGCTGTTTGTCTAGGGAACCCAGGGAGATGCTAACTTCCTGATCGGCCTACAAAATACATCATCCCTGGAGCACTCTATAGTGTATTCTTCTGGTTGTTGAATTGGTAACAAGCCAAGGGAGGATGACCTCCCTTAATATACTGATTAGCATTAAAAAAATTAATTATATTGAATTTATATAAGAGGTCCCACCTCAAGGGAGGACAGCAGAACCCCATCCTCTCTTGCCCCAACCACCACTTTCTTGCCTACCCTGCAGGTGTCGCTGTTGAAGCATTTTAATTAGAATTTAAATAATTGATTTTTTCCAAACAACAGAGAAAAATTATTTTATAAATGATACTGAGATTTGGTAGTGATTCATTTCAAACACTTCTTTCATATTTCGGTCTCCCTCTCGCCTCTCAAAAATAGAGGAGCAACCTCCTCTGCCTCTATGGACCAGCCTCCACTGATCTGCATCTTTGCCACAGTTTTTTTTATTTCTTAACCACAAGGTGAACACATCCACTGGCATCTTTTACTGCTTCTACTCTTGGGCTCCAAAATGTTTCATTATAATCTAGTGCCCCCTAATGGATCTAAAGCTGTGGTGCCTGTGAGACGCCTCATGAGATGTGAATTTCATAACTAGAAAGAAGATAAACCAGTGTCTTGGTATAAACTCGTGAGTTGTTCGGAGAGTGATACTTTAATGGGCAGCCTCGACTAGCATGAAAGCAGCTCAATTTGTGCCCTTCTTGAAGCAGACAGCCTTCGCCTCGTCTCCGCCGTCACAAAAAGCCCATTTGGCAGAAGCAACAATAAGAGTCACTATTGCGAGCGCAGCGGCCGGGGGAACATCCAGCATGAAGACAAATCAATGAAATCCATTTGACTTTCAAGCCTCAAAATGCCAAAATGCCAGGGAGTACAAAAAAGCCGCATTTCTCAGTGCCCTATCAAAACCCTTTTAATTCTTTGTGACATTTCCCGGCAATTTCCTCCACTATGTAAATGTCTTCCAGCAATCTGATTTAAACAAATGTCATTCTCGAGTTAAACAACAACTGGTCAGACGTTTTTTTTTTTTGTTGTTTTCCACTTTTTTATCTTGTCTCACTGAAAGCAATCTGTACTGGTTAAACGAGCCCTGGGGACAAGTGTCTGGGAGGAATATTTTTGAGCAGCTTTTTATCAAAAAATCCATACACACTTATGATCAGAGCTGGATGCTCCTGTGCTCATGTTAGATATCACACCTGGTCGACATTCATTCTTCCTGTTGTTGCACCAAACTCTAATAAAAAATCCTGCACGGTGTATCGTAACACAGCTTTTTCCTCTCCAGAGGAGCCACTGTAAAAAGTTCAAAGCCGAGGCTCCTCGCAGCATGTGGCCCACTCTACTCCAGTACAACCTGTCTGCCTGTATGCTGCTGGGGCACGTCAATTTAGCTGCTCTGAGATCTGAGGCTGTCCGGGAGGAGCAGGATGGAAGGGGGTTAGAGAGATACCAGACAAAAAAAAAGATCCACTCTTCTGTTCCCCCACAGAGGAATGGAGTAGTCATTGTCCAGAAATGCACCAACATTCTGGTGGTGACACACATTCTGTGTCTGTGCCAGATCTCTAAGCCTCAGTTGAACGTCAAATAGCCAAATCCACATGGAACCTCGTGGAGCTCCTCTGCATACTGTGAATGGCACTGTACTGGCACTGAAATGGCCCTTGAGGGCTAATTAATTTTCAGAGCTGACAAAACCGACACTGTGAACTACTAACCTTTCTAAATGATGGAATACATGGACCCAAGATCCTTTGCGGTATAAAACATCAACAGGGAGATGATCAGTCCCAGAACTAAAGTGACATGTCGGTTGACAAAGTGTGAACCCGTCATATTACTGCATCAAAATGTTACTGACATGCAGTGATGTGGAAGTGGCATGTGTAGAGAGACATATTGAGGAGAGATACGACATTGGTGCACTGACCCTGCTCAGTACACGAGACTGCTGTCTCGTGTACTGAGCATTATTTGACCGACAGTGCCACCTAGTGGGGTAAATCAAAAGTGTCACAATATCATAAAAAAGGGGTCCTACTGAGTGCATATCTAAAATTACAATTTAGAAAGACAATAAACATCACAGCCAGGAACATAGTATACTAAGTGGCCTAATTGGTTTGGACTTTAAAAGACATTTACCAGACTGGGGTAATGAAAGACCCTACTGAGCTGCATTATGGGAAATGTAGGATCCAGTGTTTTTTGAGCTGGACTTGTCTTAAGGACTAAAATCAGTATATTTGGCCTCTGTTGTGTACATTTTGACGACTCATTCTTCTAATCTGTCTCTCTCATGTCCAACAACTTTATGGAAGTGCAATACTGAACTCATGGAATACTCCTTTAAACAGACCATTAAGTACAATAAACTCCCCCGAAAACCCCTATTATGTTCATTATGGTAATAATTAGGGCTGTCAATCAATTAAAATATTTAATCAAAATGAATCACATGATTGTCCATAGTTAATCACGATTAATCGCAAATTAATCACACATTTCTTTTTACCTGTATTTAATACTCTTATAAACATGGGAGTGGACTAATACGCTTGCTTTATGCAAATGTATGTATATATTTATTATTGGAAATAAATTAACGACACAAGACAATGGAAAATATTGTCCAGAAACTCTCACAGGTATCACACATTTTTTATCTTCAAAATGTACCTTGAAGGGAAATTTGTCAAGTATTTAATACTCTTATCAACATGGGAGCGGGCAAATATGTTTGCTTTATTCAAATGTATGTATATATTTATCATTAGAAATCAATTAATAACACAAAACAATGACAAATGTTGTCCAGAAACCCTCACAGGTACTGCATTTAGCATAAAACAAATGCTCAAATCATAACATGGCAAACTGCAGCCCAACAGGCAACAACAGCTGTCAGTGTGTCAGTGTGCTGACTTGACTATGACTTGCCCCAAACTGCATGTGATCATCATAAAGTGGGCATGTCTGTAAAGGGGAGACTCGTGGGTACCCAGAGAACTCATTTCCATTCACATATCTTGAGGTCAGAGGTCAAGGGACCCCTTTGAAAATGGCCATGCCAGTTTTTCCTCGACAAAATTTTGCGTAACTTTGGAGCGTTATTTAGCCGCTTTTGCAACAAGCTAGTATGACATGGTTGGTACCGATGGATTCCTTAGGGTTTTTAGTTTCATATGATTCCATGATCTTCACTTTAAACTTTAAAACTGAGCCCGTTACAATCTCAAAAATCGCAAGTTGCATTAATGCATTAAAGAAATTATTGGGTTAAAACTAATTTGCCTTAACAAATCATGTTAACTTTGACCGCCCTAATAGTAATATTAGAGCTATACATTTATTGAAAAGTGTATATTAACGTCAAATGCCCTGTCGATGTAGAAACTGCTTTCATAATATGCTAAGTCATTGACCTTAAATGTTAAGTTTAATGTAATCGTGACTCATGTTTATAGGAAACGTCATTTATCCTCCGAGCTCAACTTGATGTGAAGGCAGGAATGTGTGAAATAGCAATCGCATAACCATTGATGTGTAATGTCGTAATCAGAGAAGTAAAGCGTTTTTTAATATTCTTCCGTGCTCAGGAGACTCTGTCGTCTAATTTTTTCGGTTTCATGTTGGGCAGCGTTCAAAGAGGCATAACCTCCTCATTTCTGAGTCTGATGAATGATCTCATTTCACCCTCGTAAAATCGTAGAAACCCTTAAAGCTCTCTCTCCGGTCCATACGCTGTGATTTGTTGGGCTCAGTCAGTCATCAAGTCACGATCTTGTGGGACTGCATGAAGATTTATAATTTAACGTGGCAAGCTGAGAGTTTGCTAACTTGTAGAGTGCTGTGTGCGGAGCCATTCCCATGATTCTTTTCTTCGCCTTTAAGCCTGCCGTAACAGGCCCTGATAATGTTTATGGAAGCTTCATTGCTTTTGTTGGACAGTTAAACTGGTCTTTGTGGTTTATGAGGTCATGCTGTTTTAAAAGAGTCTGGACTGGGTTTCATGGAGCGCAGAGTGTGCCTTGATCCACGTGCTTAAACCTCGCTTTATTAACGGCACAAACACGAGCACGCTCACTTCAAACCTCTATCGGTCTCGTGATAGCGAGTCCACTGATCTCTCCCTCTTGCTAATTAATTTTTATTCACATCCTCAAATGACTCCATTTTTACTTTTATGAACCCAACATTTATGATGTCTGACAGATACAGCATTATCTTTAATTAGCAAAGATTATAAACATCACACCCACTATGCCGGGGATTAGTTGTAGGAAATCTCATCAGTGTGCATGTGGGTAGATAGATATATAGACTGTTTTATCTCTCAGTGACAACACGACCATGTGGTGGCATTAATCTATTGGAACATGCATTAGCCATTACAAATTGCTTTGTATTATAATAATATTATGAGGAAATTGCTTTAGTAGTGTGCACTGGATTTAACTGATCAAACAGCACTTTTATTACATGCTGGTGCAACAACTCTTCTTTTTTTATAGTGTTTTAAAGAAAGAGTCAAATCCACACACATCTTATTGGGGCCATGTTAGCAAAGGAGAGATCAGGAAAAGTAGGGATGACCCTCTTATTCAGCTTATCCAGCTCTGGACGTTTCATATAAAGTTATCAAGAGCTGCTTAGCTGCTTTTTAAAGTGTAGGCTCACCCAAAGACAGATAAGCTACTTTCCCAATTACCCCCGGTGATGTCAAGCCATACAGCGGAATTTGCAGAGGCTTTTTCAAATAAAAATGTTAAGTGATGTGAGAGCCACAAACAAATTCACATTGATCCCCTCGAACCCATCTGTGACCTCAGCAATCTGTAGGTTAGCCTGTGATTCGGCCACATAGTGTTCCCTATAGGTTAAAAGTTGTTATTTTTTTAACCCATTATTAAGCAATAGGTTGGGTCTGAGGTCAGAAAAGAGGCTAATTCATCCCCATGGTACTGGGATGTTGCCAGAATACTCAGGATATCTCAACCTTTAAAGGTCCCATATTGTAAAAAGTGAGATTATCATGTCTTTTATATTATAAAGCAGGTTTAAATGCTATATAAATACTGTGAAAGTATCAAAACGCTCAATATACGGAGAAATACACACCCGTATTCAGAAACTGTGTGTTTGAAACAAGCCGTCAGGATTTCTTTACATTTGTGATGTCACAAATATACAATATTTAGGCCCTTTACACGTTTTTAAACGTAAACATTCTAAATGTGTCCTAGTTTATTCCTGTTGCAGTGGATGTAAATAACATCAGCTGACAGGAAGTAAACATGGACCCAAGCTGTTGCCTAGTAACTCAATTCCGTTGCAATTCCATTGAAATGCACTAAAACGGAGTATTTCAGACAGAGGGTGAATACAGGTATATTCAGGCAGACAGTATGAGGATAATGAAGGGTTTTTTAAACATTAAAGTATGTAAACATGTTCTAGTAGAAACACAAAATACAAGTATGAACCTGAAAATTAGCAAGATATGGGACCTTTAAAGAGGCTCAACACGGAATTCAGAGCATTTCTATTGCCTCCAAATGGCACTCAGCATAGTGATGGCTGAGCCGGTGGCTAGCAGCTAATGGTGCTAACAGCATGAACGGTGCAAAAAAAAAGCATCAATGGTGCAATGTGGGTCGGGATGGCGTTATCAACAGTAGCCGCCGTATGAGTGCAGAGCGGCAGCCATTAGCCAGTTGCGCACAACAGAGAGACTCACATCTAACTATAAAGTGAGGAATTTTTGTCTGTCTGTGTGTCCTTCGCATATGTCAAGAACCGCTGATCCGATCTACTTCACACTTGGCGGGTGTACTGCTGGGGACCCCTTGGAGAGCTTTTTCGAATTAGATGCAATTTGGACATGCAACACGTTCCATATTAATAAACAAGTGACCAACGATCTGTGTGTGTGGGGGATCTTCAGGACCCGGCAGACAGTCCAGCGGCTCATTGACTGCAGTTCAGTTTTGCTGCTGGATGTTGGATATAAACTCTTCACTTCCCTGGAGTCAACGAGCAATAAGCGGTTCTCGACAACGTTGCAAGCAGCACTTCCTTGGGGCCAAGCAATCGGCCCGCTCCGAACGGCCACGCACTCTGAACGGCCACTACTGCACTAGTGCACTAAAATGCACGCATGGCCAGACCGGCTATGTCAATGCAAAGATATACAGTAGTGGAGTAATGTTTACCCAAGCAAATAGTTATTTGCTGCTATATTGATGATCTAGATATCGAATTTAGCACCTTTAACATCCCAGTAAATGACTGTCAGTGGTCTGTAAAACTACCTTTATATTTAACTAGACTAATCTGGTGATACATGTGTTTTTGCTCCTCTAATGTGATTTTTCATTTTATCTGTATGAGTTAGCTTTAGGCTCATTCTTAACAGCCACCAAGCTTTAGCTTTATCAATGCCCCATTCACAGCCGTTTTACGTTTAGCTTCCACTGATTTAATGTAAAGGAGCGTAGAAGTCCATCCCAGCAACTCATGCAATTAAAGGTGTAATCCAGCAACCAGCAACCATTTGCTGTGTCTAGATGGGCAGGCAGAGGCGAGATATGACCAGACAGTTGTCAGGGGGGCAACAACAGTAACAGGGAGAACATGATGAGATGAGGGGGGGAAGGGGACAAACTGAACAAAACTGGAGGCAGTGGAGCAACGGGAGAGGTGAGGAGGTGTAGAGAGAGGGGAGAAGGGGGGAGGGGGGGGCTTGTTCAGATGGCTATGTCAAGGGGGGCTTACACTAATGATCTCTCAGTATCTCTGTCAGCGGGGCCTGTCTCAGCAGGTAGAGGGAAACATGTCAGCTAGCGAGGCAGCAATCAGGGAGTACCCAGCAGCTACACACACACTGCTGCCTGACATCCATTCCACATCTCACGCACAGACACACACACGAGCCCACGTTAACGGAAGAAAAGATGCCTCTTTATCAAATGATGACAAATCACCTCTGTTGTGTGCGCTATATTTATTCGTACAATTAACCTAAACCCTGCTGACTGCCAGACCCGGCGGAGAGCTTCCTCCTGCTCCTCAGGTTGCATCTTTCTGACTTTCCATTAGACCCTCCAGCATCTCCAGGCTGCACTGACAGCCACTAAGAACCTCATTAGTAGCAGAGAGAGAGAGAGAGAGCAGGGGAGAGAGACGGAGACGAACAGAGGCAGAGACGGAGACAGCAGCACAGCAGAAAATTGCCAGGGAGCTCATTTAAATGCACGTGTGGTGGTGGTGGTGGTGGGGGTGGGGGGGTGAAGGGGGTATAGGTTAGTAGTTGTGGAGGTGGTGGTTGCAGCAGCAGGGGAGCGCGGTTGCAGGTCGGAGGCCAGGACTCCCGCCACTATCTGCCATCACAGCAGCTCTGTGAGTGTGCATATAGTGTGTGTGTGTGTGTTATGTGTGTGACAGGCTGTCAGAGCCACCAGTCAGGCACACCGGGCCTGCCTCGGCATGTCACTAAACACAACGCTGTCTCACTGCTGAGGGGTAATTAGTGGGATGTGGAGCAGGACGGAGACAGGGAGGGAGAGAGGGACAGAGACAGTAGGAGATGTCGAAGCCAGTAGGGAAGAGGAGTGTAGTGTAGTTTTAAAGGGGCTTCATGTAACATTTTGTTAAAAACTAAAGCTATTCTGAGCAAAGTTTTTAGTGACACCAGTTCCTGAATTGTGCCCTAAGACAATACCTTCTTGTGTCCCGCAAGATTTGACTAGATTTGACACTATGTTAAATGCAGTGCAGAGACTGCAGTAAAACCACATTTTTTTCATGGTAGTTATATGGTCTCTAAATGCAGTTAATGATGTTAAAGCAACTGTGGGCAGAATTGAAAGATGTCTGACTTTGGTGCCCCCCAGTGGTCATAACAACAAGAGTCTACAGACATGCTAGCAGCTCTGTGATGAACACTAAAAGATTTTGACAGATTTTGAAAATGTGAGACCCCACACTTAACAACATGTTCTGTTAAATTGAACACATTTGTTCCTATAGTGTGCAGTGAGCAACAATTTGGCCAAAACAGCACACCAAACATTAACAGATTCCATTCATGAACAACAAGAGTCCCGATTCAAAAAACAGAAATCTCGCAAAATCTGTCTCACTCACTCGTGACTTTAGTGAAAATAAACATGGTGGACGACGGGCAGCAAAAATTTGCGATGTTGCGCTACCTTGTATTGAAAATTCCCAAAGGATGGAAGTCATGAAGACATGTTAAATAAACACTTGTGTGTTTATTTGTTGCCACAAATCAACAAGTTGCTCATCCATTTTTAAGATCGATCTGACTACTATTTTATGCTTTGCGTTTTGCATTATCCTCTTTTCTGCTTCAGTCAGCTTGGGTCCCAATTGGCTATCACTCTTTCCCACGTGACTGCGTCATCAGCTGTCCTCTGGGTTCCCCACAACAGGAGAGTAAATATTGAACATGTTTAATATTTGAAATCGGTGCGACCAGGATGGACTTCCGAGCTGATCGGGGAATGTAAAAAACACTCTTAAACCTAACACCACAGGAATATTTGGAAAGATAACGTTTAGAACTATCAAAAAATCTGGGCTTTGCTGACCATTGTCGGGAGGGGGGTGGGATCGGGCCCAAAATCGGCTTGATTCTTGTGTAGTGTATGCCCGACATGTTGATGTTTAGCAGGTAGCCTATAATGTTTATTATGTTCACTATCTTAGTTT
>CAKAOH010030028.1:0-10057 GCA_916701665.1 Sebastiscus tertius | reverse complement strand
CCTCTAGGATAATCACAGCCTCATGAAACTTTACAGCCACAAACTAGAGACCTAGAGCATTCAGAGGATGGATGGATCAAACTAGAGACCTAGAGCATTCAGAGGATGGATGGATCAAACTAGAGGCCTAGAGCATTCAGAGGATGGATGGATCAGACTAGAGACCTAGAGCATTCAGAGGATGGATGGATCAGACTAGAGACCTAGAGCATTCAGAGGATGGATGGCTTTCCTAGCTACATTGACAATAAGGGGGTTTCTGACCAGTTTACACAACACAAGTTCTCGCCATCCAATCGCCGAAAAAAGCAATTCTTGCAGAAATCTCCAAATATCAAAAGTTTTTGATCCCAAATCACAGCATGTCTTTTTCTATGGTGTTCCTCAAGGTCTTGGTGTCTTAACGATGATAACATTATTTCTGATTTATGACTAGAAGAACTTGACACACAGTGCTGAGATGCATCTTAAATTAATCTCCAGGTTCCCAGCTTTCAGATGATGTACACCACTTCTATATGACATCTACTGTTGACCTGCTATCTCCCCCTAAACACCCCATCTACTCCCCTAAAGAAGACTAAAACGGGTCTATTGTGGGTCTCAGAGGGTTAAAAGCAGAGGAGCCTACCAGTTGACGTCTCAATCCTGTTGTGCTTGTTTTGGCCAACAGAGAGAGCTGCTTGCTATAACATCTTCATATCACTCTTCTTCTACTAACCACTTGCTCAGGCTAGTGTAGTTGTGTCTAGAAGGGAACCAGCAAATTGGGGAAACTCTTGCCAGATGGTTAGGCATCGACCTTTAATAGTTAAGGTCAGCATAGGTTGTTGGGCAGCGAGTCTCGTGAGAGTTTTTGCATATCTTAGATCAGATTTCGCAATTTGTGAGAACTGCTTTGTAAAACTGGGCCAGAAGCTATAAATTCAAGTGAATACACAACACAAATGTCTTTTTAAGCCAGGTATTCACAATTGTTTGAGATACTAGTGATGTCATAGTGTCACAGTTTATTCTATAGATCAGGGCTATTCAATTACAAAGTCAACTGGGCCAGATTTTAATACCAGGATATGTAGATGGCCAGACATTTTCAGCAGCCTAGAGTGAAGGTGCCTTTAATCCTTTTTTAATGACATATTTTAAACAAATGCAAATGAATGTAGTAAAAATAGAAATGTTTATTGTTTCACTTTTGAAAAAAAAACAAAAAACATTTTTGGTCACATATCTGACCCAGGCACATCACACAGTGCAGAAACAATCAAAGAGAGCTGTTAATGCTGTCAATAGTTTAGTACAGTACAACAGTTACCATGGTCAAAATACATGAAATCACAAATGTCCCCCTTTTTTATTTCATCTAATAATATTTGATTATTAGATGAAATATTAATGAATATTAATGACAGGCCTATATTGATCGCTGAACTGGAAATGACCCAGTTTTACTTTAATAAATCTGGTCACCTTAGAGGTAACACATCAGAATGTGTAAACAGCTCGACCAGCTGTGAGTGAACTGAGGTCTTCAAACCGTCACTCTGTATTCTGGTGTCATGAGAGGGAGATTAGACGGCTGTAAACTGACAAGAAGGGTGCTAAATCATGAACAAGCAGCCGGTGAACCCACGGGGTTACACTGCCTCCATCTTAGACATGGGCCACTTTAGGGAGTTAATGAGGAATGAGATATTCTTAGGGACTGTCCTCAAAGGGACAATGATGCAGTGGATTATCACCGCAGCCACAAACTGCTCTTTCATTTGCCATTTTTAACTGGCACGTGTTTCTATTGATTGAATAACTGCTTCAGACATTCCGAATATCGCCTCCTCATGAGTCTCAGAAAGCCAAAGTGAATACAGTGGATTACAATCAGAATGAATTCTAATCTTTAATGCAACAGATGGCAAAATCTCACGGCTTATGAGTTAATGTCAAGTCAAGTTCAAGTTGTCTAAATAAAGGGCTGCTAAATGGAGGTATTATCTGTCCGAGATGCACTTTGATATCATTTGATGGACAGCTGTTGGACAATCGCTCCTCCCTGAGCAAAAACTCATTCATTATCTTAAATAATACAGAATACATTTTGATGTGTTGAATAGATTTTGATGTGTAAATATAAATTTTAGACATTGCTGTTTATCCAATTAATAGATTAATGTGGATTTTCATGCATATTGGTAATTTCTGTTGGATACTGGATGGTTTTAGGTCGGCTATTTAGTGGTTGATCTTACTGAGGCCTTTTACCCCTCTTGGGGAACAGGCTGTCGACAAGGCTTCTCCACCCATCTCTATCCTGGGCCTTTCTCTCCAGATGGTTCCAGGTCTCAGGTGTTCTTTGGCCTTCCTCCTTTCCTTTTTGCCTTGCGGGTTCCAGGATAAAGCTTGCCTGGTGTTGTTTGTTGTAGGCTTACGGAGTGTGTGACCTCTCCATTTCCAGCGTCTTTTTGAGATCTCTTCATCTGCAGGAGATTGGTGAGTTCTCTGCCAAAGCTTTTGGTTGTTTATGGTGTCAAGCCATCGAATCTGGACAATCTTTCTCAAACATGTGTTGATGAATATCTGCACTTTCTTGGTGGTCATCACAGTCGTTCTCCATGTCTCTGATCCATACAATAACACAGATTTGACATCGGTGTTAAATAGCCTGATCTTGGTTTGTAGTGAGTTCCAGATGTTGTTTAGCTGTATAAATGCTGCTCTTGCTTTGCCGATTCTTGTTTTTACATCAGCATCTGTGGCACCCTGCTCGTCGATGATGCTCCCGAGGTAGTTGAAGGATGTTATTTCTTCCAATGCGCTACCTTCTAGTGTGACCGGGTCTTGGTCTTGTGAACGTTGAGGCCACCTTGTGCAGAGGTTGTGGCTGTGGTGTTGGTGGTTTATCTTATCTAAACCAGGAGATGTAGATGGGCTGGACATTTTCAGCAGCCTATTAAAACTCTTATTTTAATGACATATTTTAAACAAATGCAAATGAATGTAGTAAAAAAGAGCAATGTTTATTGTTTCACTTTTTGTTGATGCTATCAATGCACAGAACCATAGTTGGTTAACTAGAAGTGGCAAAAACAGTCATCAATCTCTCCCTCCCTCGCTGAGTGTGTGTGTGTGTGTGTGTGTGTGTGTGTGTGTGTGTGTGTGTGTGTGTGTGTGTGTGTGGTTTTTGTGCATTTGCATTTTCTGCATTGAAATCTAAATAATGAAGCTTAAACCCTCTCAGATAAACTTTGGTTCGGATGTTATACAATCATTTAATAATCAAATAAACAACTTCTGCCTGATTCACTTCAGACAATCAAGTAAGCTTGAATCCACCACTAGTTAGTTAGTCGGGTCATCTCCAGCAATTCTGTGACATTTGACAATTATTCTTATACAAGTCCATTCAAATGTTACAACTGTATGCCGTTATATGATGATATTAAATATGTTAATAACTCTACTGTAAGTAGATCAAATATTGGCTCAGATCATGGTCACTGGCAGGCCTCAGAGCGCCATCTAGTGGGCTGCGGAGGTACTGCCAAATAGATGTTTTGGGTAATTTACAATGCTAATTGTTTTATATTGAAATGTGCTCAAGAATCGACATAAATAAATAAAAACCATCAAATTAAAACCCACAATTTTATTGACCAGTTTGAATATAAAATATAAAAAATATATATTTTTCAATTGCAGTTATTGATTATATTTGACATCAACATTCTTCAAACCTGTATATTTGTCCTTAAGGTGGGATATAAGGATGCAGATTTGCCTCATTGTTTATTCAGATATTATTTTAGTTATCTTATGGAATGAAAATGTCCATTTAATGGATTCCTCCGTGTCATTGTCTGTCTATAAAATGAGACGTAGAAATGCTCCGCTGACAAAAACACATGATTTGGAAAAGAAATGATCGCTCTTGGAAACTATGAAATATGGCGATTACTCATCTGCTTCTTTGTATTTTTTGCTTTGTTTGAACTTTACTTTTACACTTAACACTGTCTATTTTCATATGTGAAATGTTTTGAACTCTAATATCTAAAATGTACTGGTGACTTTTATCATGGTAATATGTTGACCTGTTGTATGTCCTTTGGCTGATGTTTTTATATAAGCCTTCATAGGTTTCTACCACACCCTCACACCTATTTTACAATCCTTTCATGTGAATTGTATTTTACTCTCTTTATATATGTGTGAAATGAATGAAGATAAACATGGACAATTGAAGAGACTAACAGTGTTTAGGTTTTGCCCCTGTTGGCTGGCTAACGTTCCCTCGGATGCAGTGACACTGAATGGATCTGTTTCTGAGAGGAAGAAGTGATGTAGGAGAGCCTGAGCCAGGAAAAGCTCTCTGAATACGTTCAGTCTAGATTCGTACTGGCAGCAGTGACGGTGAGGGGTCATCTAATGTTGTTGAAGCTGTTGTGATGTTTCATTAATGCTGAAGAAAAACAGCTCAACACAATGGAGATGGATGTGTAACCGGTGGACTTCTACGTTGTGTGGGTTCGATAGAAAGGATGCTGTGACACGGGGATCTCTTCATATATGGCCTCTGTTTATTCTCTGATACACACAGGCAAACAGAACCTCCATGTCTAATCTCATGCCAGCTCCAGCTCCTACACACAGGTTAGTTATACTGTACAAAAGGGCGAGCGATGTGGCAAAATATTAATCATGGAACAAAGTCAAATAAACAATAAAACATACCTGATAAACACAGGGAAACAGAACCTCCATGTCAAATCTCATGCCCGCCTGCTCCAGCTCCTACACACACGATTACAATAAACAAAACGGAAGTTAGCTTAACTCTCCGTAACTTTAAAGGTCCCATATCATGCCCATTGTCAGGTTCATACTTGTATTTTGTGTTTCTAAAAGAACATGTTTACATGCTGTAATGTTCAAATAAAAACTTTATTTTCCTCATACTGTCTGCCTGAATATACCTGTATTAACCCTCTGTCTGAAACACTCCGTTTTAGTGCATTTCAACAGAATTGCGTTGCTAGGAAACAGTTTGGGTCCATGTTTACTTCCTGTCAGCTGATGTCATTCACATACACTGCAACAGGAATAAACTGGGACACATTTAGAATTTACGTTTAAAACCGTGTAATGGTCTTAATATTGTATATTTATGACATCACAAATGGACAGAAATCCTAACAGCTTGTTTCAAACGCACAATTTTTGAATACGGGCTGTGTGTATTTCTCCGTATATTGAGCGTTTTGATAGTTTAACAGTATTTATACTGCTTTATAATATAAAAGACATGAAAATCTCACTTTTTACAATATGGGACCTTTAAAAGAACTATGTTATTCCTAAATGCCAGTTCATTGAAATCATTATATTGACATGTTGGGATAGATGTTATAACATGGTAGGAAACAGAAATATAAACAAAACAGTATGATAAATAATGGGATGGATAAGGATAGTAACTCAGCCAAAAGAAATGACCCCCACCTCTCCCACAGGAGAGTGGTACAAGAGGGCAGAGGGCATTTATAGTCAGGACCACAGAAGAAAGAAGAAGGAAGAGGGGCTCTGAACTTCACACATCCTCCTGGAGTCTGGAGGTTCTCCCTTTCAAAATAAAGTGCAACTACATCCATTTAGTGTGATTATAAAAACCAGAGAACAAGATAGACCTATAATAGGGTCCATAATGAGCCTGTTACAGATGCATGTACATGTTACATGTTACAGACATACTACCCAACTGGTCTCACTCTGGGTCACGTGGGACTAACCGTTGTCACGGCAACCATAAACTAACAGAGCGCACTGAGCATCTTCAGGTCTTTACTAGTGAAGACACACAGAACCATGTCTGATGCTGAATCCGATGAGTTTGGTGATGAGCGCAATAAACTGGGGGTGAGAGAACACAATAAACTAACCTTAGTTAGTTAAATAGATAGTTAGTTAAGCTAGTTTGCTGGAATGACTTTAGCTGCCTGGAGCTAACTGTAGCATGTGGTTGTCTGTCTGTCTTTCTGTCTGTCTTTCTCGGGATACAAACTGTGTTTGTTTTGTCCGGGCAGGAATATGAAGGGGGCAGGAATGAAGCAGGAGAGAGACACGGAGTCGGTAAAGCTCTTCTGGTCAACGGAGACATGTATCAGGGACAGTACGAGGCCGGCAAGAGACACGGACAGGTACCGTTAACGTTAACGTGATGATGACACTGTACGTCATCTACTAGACCAGGGGTCAGCAACCTGCAGCTCTTCAGCTCCTCTCCAGTGGCTCCCTGTGGATTATTAACATGGAAATGAATAACTGTTTTTTGTTTACGTTTACATTTTTATTCATCATAGTTGTATGTCTATGGTACGACGGAGTATTAGGGCCACATTGAGGAAAAACAATACATCTGAGATTTCCAGAATAAAGTCATAATATTATGGGAATAAAGTCATAGGTTTACGAGAAACAAAAGTCGTAATATTATGAGAAATAAGTCATAATATTATAAAGTAGTATTCTCGTTAACTTATAACTTTATTCTCATAATATTCTGACTTTTTTTCTATACAGTTATGACTTTATTCTCATAATATTCTGACTTTTTTTCTATACAGTTATGACTTTATTCTCATAATATTATGACTTCTTTTCTCGTTAAGTTATGACTTTATTCTCGTAATATTCTGACTTTATTCTGTAAATCTCAGATGTTTTTTCCCTCAATGTGGCCCTAATACTCCGTCGTACCTTTGCTCTTGGGCCCTCACTGCATTAGACTTATATACTATATACTTAGACTATAAACTGTGTTACCTTCATCACAATGATCAAATGTTTTGCGGCTCCAAACTGTTTTTTGCCTAAAATGGCTCTTTTGATAGTAAAGGCTGCTGACCCCTGTACTAGAGGGTCCAAATCGAATCCACCAGTCCAGGTCCAGAGCGGTCCTGATGGGGCTGAGTGGACACCGAGTACCTGTACAAATTGAAATATAGAAATAATGAATATAGGAGTGCTGTTGTAGTGAATATCAGCAGTAGGAATAACTTTATTAAATATTCCTCCACATGAAAATGAGACTTTTTAGCCTTCAGATGTGGTGAAAAGGAGACTACAGTTCTTCTCAGTCGCTTTGGCTCATTTTTCTCAACAGTCGTAACTTTCTCCAAACTTTAATGGTCCCATATCATGCTCATTTTCAGGTTCATACTTGTATTTTGTGTTTCTACTAAAACATGTTTACATGCTGTAATGTTAAAAAAAACCCCATTATTTTCCTCATACTGTCAGTCTGAATATACCTGTATTTACCCTCTGTCTGAAACGCTCCGTTTTAGTGCATTTCAACAGAATTGCGTTGCCTGGCAATAGTTTGGGTCCATGTTTACTTCCTGTCAGCTGATGTCATTCACATACACTGTAACAGGAAATAAACTGGGACACATTTACAATGTTTACGTTTAAAACCGTGTAATGGTCTAAATATTGTATATTTGTGACATCACAAATGGACAGAAATCCTAACGGCTTGTTTCAAACGTACAATTTCTGAATACGGGCTGTGTGTATTTCTCTGTATATTGAGCGCTTTGATACTTTCACAGTAAAGCATTTAAACCTGCTTTGTAATATAAAAGACATGAAATAATTACTTTTTACAATATGGGACCTTTAAGTGTAATTATCACAACTGTTCGATTGGACATCACAACTCTATTGCATGTCTGCTATAAAGGAAGTAACTCACCCACAACACGTCCTTCATGCTTCTAAACCAGTTATTGTGTCAGTAAACTGGCCAACGCCACCAAATGAAAAGTTTGTCATGTTGTGAGCCGGACTGGTCTAAATGATAGATATTTTTTCACCATAACAGTCAACCCTGGAAATATTTATTTTATGCAAATCTCTGTTTTGTTCTACTGTTTTGTTGACACTGACTACTGACTGTACTATACCAGAATGTCAGTAGCTGAATGCTGTTGGCACTCAAATTCAAATTCAAATAAGCTTTATTGTCATGAATGTTCAGGTTACATTATTGCCAAAGCTAAATTACATATTAAGGAATAATTAAATTTCACAAGAAATAATCATAAAATAATACTCACAATCACAATATACCAAATACATTTTAAATACACATTCTTTTACAGATGGAGTCAATCAGAAACATGTTCAGAGCTTGTAGCACCTCTTATTATATGGCAACAGTCAACATATTTTGCAGCTGATGTTGCACATTGATTTTTCTCCCCACATAAATATGGTATTTTCTGAGGATCAGGGAGATGGATGAACTCAGGATATATGTTATTTATTTTTTCAAAGAAAACATCTCTCACATCCTGACATTTCTCACATCATAGTAAGAAGTGAGATTCGGTCTCCACCGCTCTTGTATGCACTCACGCTCAACAGCAGGTCAACGTTTACCGGGAGAAGTCGATATGTACAATACTGTAGTACACAGGAACATGATATGTACATGTGTGTTCATTCAGTAAATGTATTTGTGTAGCAATATGTTACATGTAATATTATAAATAGAAAATTCACCTTTGAGCTTTCATGTAAAGTCATTGAACAGAAAACTTGGCACAAAATGACATCCAAACTCTGCAACAATGAGAGAACCTGCTGTAGTTCAGTAAAAAACAAAGACAAATTGTACCTCCTCACAGTACATAACACCATGTAATGGATATTTATGCAATATACAGTACGTGTTTGTCCGACAGATTTTGTTAATTGAATGGATCATTTTGCATGTGACAGCTCAAACGTTTAGAAGTTGTGAAGAGGACGACAGTTTCACTGAGAATCAACTCATCAGTTTTGATCAATAAGACATGTGTGAGTGGTTATTGTTCAAATTAGACAATTGTACTGACTCTTTTGCACACATGTGGCAAAACACATGAAATTGCATGAATGAATGAGAAATTCTAATCTGTTGTGAACAAAAAACTACTTGTTCAGAGATTTTTATTACCTCCACCAAGGCCGAAGGCCTAGGAAGGTTATGTTTTCACCGGCGTTGGTTTGTCTGTTTGTCTATTTGTCTGTTAGCAGGATTACTCCAAAATGGATGGATCTAAATAAAATGTTTTGGAGGGGTGGGGTGTGGCACAATGAACAACCCATTCGATTTTGGTGGCGATCCGGATCATGCTCCGGATTCAGGAATATTTTGAAGGATTCCGATCAGCCTGAGCATTAAAACCACAGGGTATAACACATGCGCAGTGTAGCTGATGACTGACGCGTCATCCTTTTGAGAGCAGAGAGATACGTGTGTGGATGTGCGGGAGCTGCCGCAACATGAACAACATAATTCTCAACATAATTCTCATTCGAGAATTGAGCCAATGTGAATGAGACAAACTGTAATTAGATGCCAGTGTAGACTTTGCATAAGTACAAAGAGGTCAATGTACACTTTGAATATAAGAAATGTTCTCATATTCTTCAGTTCACTCTATAGATCCATATTCAGTCTATGATGAAAGCAATGTTTCTGTTCTTGCCACAGAGGTTTCCATTATGTTACCTATAAAAAAATAGTCTCTTTGACTAATGTATATTTGTCTCTGACTGTCTTGTCTAATAGGGGACATATCACTTCAAGATTGGGGCAAGATATGTGGGACAGTATTACGAGAACTTGAAACATGGACAGGGCACCTTCTACTATCCAGATGGCTCTCGGTATGAAGGTACAATAAAGCTAAAGCATACAAGTTGAGATAGTTGCCAACCTCTGCATGTCATTAGTGTGTGTGTGTGTGTGTGTGTGTGTGTGTGTGTGTGTGTGTGTGTGTGTGTGTGTGTGTGTGCGCGCAGGGTGTCTATCAACACAGTCCAGCTGGAGCCCTGACACAGAACCTCAGAAACTAACTCTCATTGTTGCCCCTCTTTGTCTGTCAGGGTCGTGGGTGGACGACCTGAGACATGGCCATGGAGTCTACACTTACCCCAATGGAGATACGTATGATGGACAGTGGCTGCATCATATGAGGTATATATACTGTATATATATATATGTATATAT
>CAKAOH010030025.1:0-124011 GCA_916701665.1 Sebastiscus tertius | reverse complement strand
TTATTGGAAATCAATTAACAACACAAAACAATGACAAATATTGTCCAGAAACACTCGCAGGTACTAAAAATATGCTCAAATCATAACATGGCAAACTGCAGCCCAACAGGCAACAACAGCTGTCAGTGTGTCAGTGTGCTGACTTGACTATGACTTGCCCCAAAACTGCATGTGATTATCATAAAGTGGGTATGTCTGTAAAGGGGAGACTCGTGGGTAACCATAGAACCCATTTTCATTCACATATCTTGAGGTCAGAGGTCAATGGCCCCCTTTAAAAATGGCCATGCCATCAAAATGTAGCTTAAGTTTGGAGCCTTCATACTGTATGTTGGTACCAATGGATTTTCTAGTTTCATCTGATGCCAGTATCTTCACTTTAGCTTTAAAACTGAGCCAGCTACAACCTAAAAATCGTGGAAGTTGCGTTAATGTCTAATTAAATCATTAAAACAAATTTGCGTTAATTATAGCGTTCATTTTGACAGCCCTAATAAAATACAAAAATAATACTAATAATTGCCAATATTTGTTGGACATTTCATAGATGTACCATTTCATGAGTTGATTGCAATCAAATTATTTAAAAACTCCATTTCTTGTGTTTAATTTTAATGGAATTTTGCTGTATTTTAGGCCAACTTAGAGGAAAAAGTTGTGGTTGTGTTCCTTATTTATTTATTAAACTGTCAGTTTGAGTGACTGCCTCAACGATCCACCTTCTCTCTCTATTTGTCACTCACTGCTTGTCTGTCATTGCGCTCTCTCTCATCTGCTTCCTCTGTTTCAATTTCTTTCCGTCCTATCCATCTCCCTCCAACCCATTCTTCTTCTCTCTCTCCCTCCCTCCAGCTGAGCTGCTGGAAGAGACCATTTCCAGCTGACAATCAAGATATTCTGATTGAATATATAAATCAATAGTGTTGTTTTGGACTGAGTTTTCCTCTTTTCCAGATAAGACTCACACATTTGCCGGCATGGTGCCCAAAAAAAAAAGATAAATATTACAGGTTAGGCAGTGAATCAACTTGTTTCAGGTGAATATAGTCTCCCCGTCAGACTCGCAGCACATTTGACGGTTGATTTACTGATCTCTTGTCTCTCCACACTCTTCCCTAACAGGCCATCAATTCACAGTGCTACAACACACCCACATACTCCCAGCAAAACTAACACATGCAAAGTCACACACTTCCATCGCTCACTGAAAGCGAATGCATAGACACATGTGGAGGCTGCCAACAATGACAGCATGTATCTACAATTTATAGACAATGCAGGTAAGCAATGATCAACATTTTTACAGCCTTGATACTAAAAAACAACATTCTCTAATTAAAGTGAAAAAATGTATTTAGCCACCAATACAGGTTTGTATTTATTGCTGATATAAATACATAATAAAAAAATGTATAAATGCTGCTGCGCTGCAACTACAGCGTGCAATTATTGTCCTTAACTTGATAATTTCTTTTCACAGTGACAAACCAATTAGAAGTGACACAAGAGGGTTGAGCTAAGTAAAATGAAACGCTGAATAACCCGTTTTTCTAGGCGACCAAAATGTTACAATTAACTTTTGTGAAATAAAAACACGCTGCGAAAGAGTTAATGTTGTAAGACGGAAACATGGACAACTCCCATGGTAGTGACCTGTCAATCACAAGGTAGCCACGCCCTAAAGCACACCCCATGGTCAATTTGACTCTAAATGGGACCATAATTTACTAAATGAACATCGGGCTGTATTGAAAAAGACTTGAAACTAGAGATTGAGACCATAAACTCATGTTTACAATGTTTACTGAGGTAATAAATCAAGTGAGAAGTAGGCTCATTTTCTCATAGACTTCTATATAATCTGACTTCTTTTTGCAGCCAGAGGAGTCGCCCCCTGCTGGCTATTAGAAAGAATGCAAGTTTAGGGCACTTCCGACTTGGCTTCACTTTTCCCGTTGGTTATACCCTTGGGAAGATCCCTTAAGTAGGAATGTATCGTCTGTTGCTTAAAGGCCGTTCGCAAAATAAAACTGCATGACCTGCATGAACTGCAAATATCAAGTTTGGACTCCAAAAAAAACACGAGGGTGCAAACAGCTCGCCGAAATATTTCAGTAATGAGCGTCATAAATTTTAGTTTATGCCATTGTCACAGAGGAATAATTGAGCCCAACATTATCTCTATGCTGTCACAATGAGAGCGAGACGCTGTGAATTACAGCAGTGCAGAGGACTGGCAAGAGGTTAGACAAGTTAGGTTGGTTAATAAACTGTGCTGCTTCTTTCCTCAGTGTGTACTTCTATCTCTATACGAATGATGACATGAATATACTGCATGACTTCTCATCTTTTTACGGTACGGCTGAACACATTTACCCTAAATTCACAAACTAATTGACCGCAATGGCAGAGAGGAGCAGGCCTTTATTTGGCCTTTTATTCCTACTGCCCCCCCCAAATTTTTCCAGTTAATGCAAACTCCAAAGTCAAATTCCTTGTACGTACACAAACTGATCAAGTTGTAACACGTAAGCCACACTCGTGACTCGTGCAGCTTGAGATGGTGGTCGGCGTTACATGAACTCATAACAGACTAATTATATTTACGGCGTTGCAGGCGGGAGGGCAAGCCACCGAAGGAGTCAGAACAGAAAATGTCAGAGAGAGGAAATCTATCCAGATGCCTCGAGCAAAGCCCAAACTATCCAGTGTTAACAGGGTTGCAGCTTTAAAACCCATTTCAAAAGTTGAATCCCCCATGAGCGACTACTGCCAGTGCTCTGTGTAATATCTGAAGATCTAAGCGTGAGAGAGAGAGAGAGAGAGAGAGAGAGAGAGAGAGAGAGAGAGAGACATGTATTATGTCTGTATTGTGCTGAAGGCAAAAAAAGAAAATGAAATGAGTGAAAATATCAAGAAGCAGCTCATCAGTAAAAGCAGAGCCGTGTAACCTGACTAACACTGCATGTCAGTGAGTGTAAACGGGTGTTACGCTGCGGGGAGGAAATATTTCTAAGACAGGTTTCCAACAAACTTTCTAGTAACACATTTTTCAGCTTCTCAGCCATGGAGTGTGTGGGTTTTTACAGTGGGGGTAATTAACTTTTACAGCTCTCTTTCTCTCTTTTTTACTCCAATCTCTCTTCATCCAACGCTTGCTCTTTTTTTTTTTGCTTTTCTCTCAAATGCCAAACAGACAGGAGGAATAAATAAAAAATTCACAGACTTTCCCCAAGGGACACAGGGAAGACATTTTGCCATTTACACTTTGACCTTAGTATATCAGGTCCAAGGTCAAGTCCACGGGGGTCAGCAGTCGTATTAATCACATATGCTAGTGCAGCGGTTCTCAAACTGTGTGACTGGAATTTTGTCCCTTAAATGCCCCATTCAACTATTTCATAAAGTACACATTTGAAGACCAATTTTTAAATGTTCTATTAAGAAATAGTACTTTAAAAACAACGTGGAATGCTACGCCTCGGTTCGCGCACCATTCCATCCTCTTTCATTCGCATCAAACTAGACACTGACCATAAGACAAAAAGAGAATTGCTCGCTAAAAATGGTCTTTGCACACTTGCCCCTTGATATCTCCTGGTTGCGGGTAGCAAAGGAATACCCAAATCTATTGGTTTCTATTTTATCACCATTCCCAAACACATTCTTATGCAAGCTGGGCTTCTCGTCGATGACGTTTCAAGTAAAACAACAGAAGGGAGTGCTAGTGCGAGTGGCACTGTCCTCGGTCCCGTCTCGGATCAAGACGCTCTCAGAGACACACATTAGTCATTAATTGGCCCTTCTTATGTAAGTAACAAAACTGGAATTACTGCCTAGCGGTAGTATTCCTCCGCCAAACCAGTCAAATAGCAGTTAACATCCACGTCTGTCCAAAATGTCATCAATTCATAATTAGACATTTCTGTGACATTCTCACAATTAGCATATGAATTCTTGAGTTATAGCCAAAAAGCTTCTTTTGTGAGGTCACAGGGACGTTGCCCTTTGACCACCAAATTATAATCAGTTCCTCCTTGAGACCAATTGGACGTTTTGCAACATTTGGTTGTATTTAGCTCCACCCTCTCGTATCAGTTCTGGTTGCAAAAAAACAAGATGGCGACGGCCAAAATGAAGAACTCGAGGCTTCAAAACGGAACCACAAAACCAATGGGTGACATCACAGTGACTCCTCTGGCATCACTCGTAGTATATCTGGACTATTTTTGGAGTTTGCTCGCTTGCTGTATGTTAGGAAGAGGTGTCAGGGTGAAACTTGGGACAAAATAAGTTTGTAAACCACTGTGCTGGTGTATAGTGTGTTACAAGTCAGACAGTAAACTTCAACTCACTTGTACTACATTAGAGCACCAGCCTCATTTGCCAATTTGACTTCATTTTTTAGCTGTTTTTCTTTTGTGCTGATTTTTTTCCTGCATTACTAGAAAGAGTCATGGAGGTGTGATTTGCATGCAAGAGAACTTTAAAGAGCTATTTTGAAAGAGGTGTGAGTCCCTTCAGGCATCTCCCACCCAGAGGCAAACTACAGTAAAAGAACATGCCCAGGAATTAAGGTGTCAAAACTGAAAATAATATCCTTCTCAGGGGAACGTGGGGCTTTTGAAGGCATCGGACCTTTGCACCTCTCTCCTGTCTATGATGAGGGTGCAGGCTGGCTTTTCTTGGAAATTCATGATGTCTGGCTCTGGGAGATCGAGAAAACATGGTCTGGGATCCGAGTCAGGAACCCCAGCCGGACTCTCTGTTTGCAGATTGTTAAAAAAATGGAGGCATTTTATCCTGTAAATGGGCTTGAATACATCAGATCTAGGAAATCGTTAAGATATTGGAGAAGCCTGCGTGTTCAAAGAAGAACTATTGATCCTTAAATGTGCATATAAAACAGGTTTAGTTGCAGGGTTTGAAAGGGATGCTTCAGCAATTTAGTATTTGCACTTAGGGGACTTGCAAGATACACAATTAGAAAAGTCAAAATCGAAGCAACAGAGGCTGAGACCACTAGTCGACACCGTGCATCGTTGTAGACTAAACGTTCATCTGTGGTTTTAGCATGATGCAGTAAATTATTTTAATGACTTTAACACTGCAGTGTGGGGCGCTAAAGCAGCAGACATGCAGCAAGAGGCAGAAAGAAACGTGGTTGTACGTCCCAATGCTCGACTACAATCAACAGTGTGGAAATACTTAAAACCATCCCTAAAGTACCACAACAGTACCAGCGCTACGCATAACCATTTAATGCTACACCCGCTCATGGCTAGCGCTGCCAGCGGCAACGTAAGCGTGGAGCTCATTAAGCTGTGTCATTGTGTCACTATAAATAATGTTTATTTCAATAAACCAATAAAACTAGTTTTCCTTTGTAAACTATATGCAACCCATGAGCATTCGTGTTTATTGGCGAGATCGCTACAGCAGTTTCACAAGTGATATCCAAAGTTGATCTTGTATTTCAAATTGTTTGAGCGTGTAGTCATAGTGAATCGTAGATATTCAGAGCATTTGAGATGAACCACTAACAACCGAAGGTGGACATAACTTTGGTTGTTATTGAATAAAGACTCGTTTGAGCAATCATTTTCTGTTATGCCATGTTAAATAAACAAAATTTAAGGTATTTAGAGGAGGAAATACTCTACGCTATCCCTTCAATAAAAGCAGTCGCATTGTTACTGCAGTCAAACAGTATCTCCAGCTCAGACAAGCGTGCTGGAGGTTTAGTCCAATCAGATCCCGACTCATTTGTGAACAGCTTCTCAGAGCCAATCGAGGACTCCCTACCCCCCCAGGTAGGTCCCGCCTACATTCGTTAACCATTTACTGGTTGTATTTGAGACCTTCTTGACGTGAATTGATCATTGTAATTGGGTGAATAAAATATGATATATTTCCCGCAATTAACTGACTAACACGCAAATTGCAAAAACTTGCAAAAACTCCATTGTATAATTGTATTAAAGTTAATGTTCCAATTCTTCAACTTTTTAAGAGCCGTCATGAGAACTGATGTTTAGTTTCACATGATCTAAATTATCCAAAGAGCTGCTATTTGTGGCTCTTGACCTCAGTTTGCCTCGTACTAGAACTTAAACCTCAATCAGAACTGATGTTTAGGCTCTTTATCCATATCAGAATATCTTTAGATAACTCATACTGTGCACTTGGACAAATATTATGACTATTTATGGATGGTATGTGGTCCATTTTCCTCTCATTTCCACTGCTGAACAAAAGAATTGTGTTTTTTGTCAAACTAAATCTTAGCTGCTACGGCAGACTGTTTTTGTGTGTGAGCATGTCTTCAAAGCACTTGTAAACATGAGGTTAAATCTGTTTCCAATAATCTGTGACCAGCAGGTTTCAATCGCCTTCTGACCTGAGATTTAAATTTAGATCAGATAGAGCTTCTTTTATCCCCCGTAACCCATCTCCTTCAGTTTCACTAGATTTGAAGGGTAAATAAGAGGGAGTTACAAAATGTGCAGCAATTAAACCACATATCATCTAAATTAATAAAATGCAAAACACTCCTGTACTCCATCTTATGGAGGACGGAACCTGCCAAAATAAAAAATAAATGAATAAATAAATGACTCGATAGATAAAAATAAATAAATATGTCAATGAAAGTAGCAAAAATAATATTAAAAATAAACATGGCCAATAATCAGTGAATAAAATTTGACATAAATGAATGTTTGTGTTTTAATTTGCTTCTTTATTTATCTATCTTTGCATTAATCCACATATTATTTACTCTACTGTTTAATTTTCCTTTTTATTTTTTTATGTATTTATTTTAATACTTTTTTTTACATTTATTTACTTATTTTTTGCATTTATTTTTTGTTTACTTATTTTATTTGTTTTATATTTACTTTTAAATGTACACATGTATTTGTATGTATTATATACAATATTATATTATTTTTGCTACATTTAATGACATATTTATTTCTTTATGTCTTTAGGTTTCAAGGACATCACGGCTGTTGTGCACAAAACAAAATATCTGTTGGAAAGACTCTTCTAATTTTCTTTTTGTGTGTCCTTACGGAGGTAAAAATCAACTATCTCAAGCTTTCAGGAGGATCGCTGTCCGTTGTGAGAACATTTTTCAGAGCATCCTTGGCTACAAAATATTTCCAAGGACTTTTATTTATTATAAAGCTGAGTTGTCATGCATATTTTGATGCAAATATAAAACCATCCATGTTCATTTTGTCATCAATACCTACAGTATCAATCATGAATGAGTAGCAGAATACATATTCATCGATATGAGAGTCTGTCTTATTACATCGACCAACATTGGAACTATTTACTTCTGGCAGTTCTTCCAATTTGTCCGAGATGCATGTTTCTTTACCTTCAGGTTAGATTGATTTCGTTACTTTATGGTTTCATCTCTCTTTCAGGCTTCGTGGTTGATAAGCTGGATTTATCTTTAGACAGAGCTCAGCACACACAGATCAAACTGATTATTATGGATTTTGCATCCTCTCATTCGACTCTTGAGTAAGACGACGCACACAATCTCGCTTTGGCATAATCTCGAGAATCTCACTGAATCTATCTCGGCCTCGACAGCTCCCTTCGATATTCACACTTCACTGACGACTCCGGCCTGAAAGCTTTGGTCACCCAACAGCTCCATCTTTAAATCTGAAATAAAATCCTCTGCTGTGTGTCTGTTCCCACTGAGCCGGGTAGATCTTTGACCACACATTGCTCTTTTTTCTTTCTTTCTTTCTAAATGCATGAAGATAAAACGTAGCCATGTTCCAAATGCAAAGAGCGTAAGGTTTTCCATCTGAGAAATCGCATGACGCTAACGACCACATTGTCTGGTGGCAGAGTTAATGAAGGGAACTCCGTTTCACCTCGATCACACGAGCGTGCGATATAATACATATATATATATATAAAAGGGCCACAAGTATGAAACACTTGACAGCACTGTCTTCCATACAGGCATCACCTGAAGAGGAGAAACGGCAGGATGGAAGCCGGTGAACACATTATGTCACGCATCATTAGGCGTCCTATCATGCCCAACAGGTTGTTCACTTTAGTCATTAAATGACTCTTTAATATGACTCATTATAGAAAGAACCTGAAAATCCTTTTTCTGTCTCCTTGTTGCACTCCATGCTCTTGAATATCTCTTTCATTTTACACATGACATATCTCTTCTACCTTTGCATAGCACCCTGAGGTGGCCTTAGTTCAAGAAATGCCAAAACATATACATTATGCACATGTCCTAACTAATTAGTATAACAAAAATAATACTCTTAATTAACTGGAATACATTTATACCTGGCTCTTAAACTGTGTCCTTTATCGCACCTCATTTTGAAAGGACCATAACTTAACTCATCTTATGAGTACCCTTACTTCTTATTGCGTAACGCCACAGCCTGGTGAGTCTAGATATATTTATTTTATATTTTCTGTTGGTTTTATTGTAACATATATGCAGTATTATATTTGTGTACAATTTGATTTGTATCAATAGCTACATAACTATGTTTATTAACCCAATATACAGTATATTTATGTACAAACTGTGTAAATGTATGTTGTATGTAGGCCTATAGCAACGGTCTGCCATACCAAAATAACAGACTGCAGAACGCCGCGATTAGCCATCGAGTATTCAACAACACCGTGTAATAACTAAACGTATTCAATTATGGTTATGTTGAAATGAAGCTGGATTTTCACAGTTGTTACCACCGTAAAGAACTCCACACACACACACACACACAAGTTATGTTCACTTTCAGCGAGTGAATGACTTGAATAGATTGCTACAAGGTGTGGTGGATGTTCAAACATGTTGCTTTAATTGATCACGTCAGTCAGACTGCGACCCTGATGTCCTCCATCAGTGACAGAGCAAATGTCCCGAGGGGGGGGGAGGGGTGGGGGGAATCCTATTACTGAACAGACACACAGAGCGATGGAAAAGTATTAAATAACGGCGACACAGAATTCACATCTAAGAGGTGAGCACATAAACAAAAAGCTGGATGTAACAAACTATCGGCAAGTGAGGGATTTAAAGAATGAGGATAGAGGAGAGTAAAAAGGAGAGGGAGTAGAGGTGGCAGCGGGGGAGACAAAAAAGTAATCGGAGGCGACGTGCAATCGTCTTGGTGACGGGCTGTACTTGAAGGCCTGTCCCTCTCAAGTCAGTGAATGAGATGATTGGCAGAATGTATCTTGATCTAACAAACTGTATGTAAACACTAAAGTGATGGGATAGATGACGGCCGCCCGTATGTGTGTGTGTGTGTGTGTTCGGCCTTGTGTCTGTGAATTCCATATACAGGCGTGTGTGTGTGTGTTTAACCCGTTAATAACCTCAGCGTGGGTGTGTCCAGTGTTTATATGGTGGAGGTGCTTGTTCAGACCTGTGAAAATATTTTTGTCTTTGGTTTCAGTCGTGTAAACCGCCGGCCCACTGAAAAGTAGGACCCGCTGTGTAAGATAAATCCAAGACACACATGCCAGGTGCTTGACTGTATTCAAAACGTATTTGAATAGATTATGTACCTGCTACATGATACATGCACGTGTAATATTTGTTGTTATTTCAAATTTCCCTCATTCAGGAGAAGTAGACCGCAGTAATAGTCTTCTGTTGTTGGTTCAGCTGGAGTTCAGTTCCTTTCTGCAAATGTTTCCCAGATGATTTTGGGGATTTAAACCGACAACCTTGCCAGTCACGAGACGGCTTCTCTAAGCTCTTAGCTGCCACAAAAGCAGCATGTGTGGGCTAACACGCGTGTGTATGTCCACATGCATTCCTGTGGATTTCCCCTATGCATGAAACAGTGTGTACGTTCTTGAATCCATTTGTTTGTGACTGTATTAAGTTCAAGTTTGCATGTGTAGACGTATGTCTCTTTTATCTATTTTTGCTACTCTTGTGATTTCTCTTAATGTTGTTTCATCTTTCTTTGCATCTGTCTTCATGCTGTTTGTGCAAAGCACCTTGAGCTGTATACTATAAGTAAGAATTTCCTTGAAAAATACCCAGATTTTTTACGAGACGCTCATCAGTTTCAACAGATTTTCACATTGATTTTGTGTCCCCCAAACACCCAAAAGCGTTTACTCCTATAATTAGACACTTTTTCACTTCAGCTTACAGTAAACAAGGATAGCTTAGAAGTCAAGTGGTAGTCGATAATGAAGAGCAAATAGGAAAACATGACACTGAGATGCTGATTATCTCTCAAAGTAATTAAACCATAAACTGCACTGAATCTGCACCACAGGTTTTTGTATATTTGACCTATTATATGATATATTATTACCATCGTTATTCAGTCAGTGACTCTATTTTTTAAAATTTTACAATAGAAACTGTAAATAACAAGAGCCTACAGTATCTATAAGAAAACTCTGCGGGTTAACTTGAGATCACTTACAGTGAGCTGGGCCGGATCTGCCGGTTGTCCTGCTCTCCGTCGTTGCTGGTCAGGCTGTGTCTCGGCGTTCGACCTTGGCTGCCGCTACTGCTACTGCTGCTGCTGTTACAGTTGGTGGAAGAGGAAACCGGCTGCTGCAGCTCGCCAACTGTGGCGTTGACAACACTGTTCTTCTTTTCAACTACAAGAAAAAAAGATAGACATAAAAAATTCTTTGGTGTTAGCTAACATGCTTTTTCCTGTTCTACTACAGAACGTCTATTGATCACTGTGAACTCTCTCTCTGATCATAAGCTAACTGATTCAAAGTAAAACTGACCACTGACAGCTTGTTGTTAATGCTTTTCAACAAGAAGTGGTGGTTACAGGTCTTTCTCTCTCAAAGCTTACCATCTTATGATGGGATCAAACCAGCTGCAACGCCAGATCAGGCCATGGGCGTCAACTTTACGCCCATGGCAATTGCCTATTTCCCATTTCCTACTAGTGTTGCCAAAAATATCAAAGTATCACTACATCGATACTGAATATTTGAAATGGTTTCAATACCCGTATCAATACACGAGTTGACACAAACACCGCTATTTATCTTTTGATAAAAATCAAAAATATTATGCCCTTAATGTGTCAATTTCACCTCGTAGTATCGAAAATGGTATTGAATATCAATATTTTTCAAGGTATTGTAACAAAGTTAAAAATTCCAGTATTGTGACAACACTACTTCCTATCCCCCTACTTCCGGCGCCCTTGCTCGGACCACACCAATCTTTGAACTCGGCCTTCATTGTGATCTCAACTACACACCTGTAAAGTTTCATGACTGCATCTCACACGGTTGTGACGCTATCGCAGTGACAATATCTGTCCGCAGAAATATAAACACCTAACAAAGTACTCAAAAACTGCTTCTGTGGTAGTTCCTGCTACAGTAGGTGCCAAGATGACACACACACAGACTCAAGGTGAAAACAATACCAGCATCAATGTCGTGGCTGGTAACAACTAAGGGGAGGAAAACAATCAATAAGTTCTGTTCTGTTACCTTTTATCAGGTAAATTAGGAGGTCCAGCTCACCTTTCTGGGAATGTGTTGGTGTGTGGAAGAGCGTGAGAGGTCTCTCGCTGCAGGACGGGGCTTTGCTCTCGGTGCTTCTCCTCCTGGGCAGGTTAAGAGGCATGTTGGTCGTACCGCTTGCAGGAGTCGGCAAGTCCCCGAATATCTGCACAAACAAGACGGACGGCGATGCGTGAGCACAACCAAATATATACATTTTAAAAAAGAACATCACAGTGAAAAGTTACTGAAAAAAAACTTTTGTTTTCTCCTTTTGTGTACAGCATGTTCTTGCTGCTGCGGCCAGGCATTTATGGTCTCATATGTAATTACAGGGAAATGTGGCTCATCATACACCATTTAAGGCACAGACAATGATAACAATGTTGTGCTTAAATGTGAAAATATGTACACTCATGTCACAATATGCAAGACTGTGATTTGATAGAAAAACAGTACCAAAAAAAGCAACATTACACAACACAAAGCTCTGCTAAACCACTCGTGGCCACTTTATGCCTAGTTAACAATTCTTACCGTCTTGCTCTCTGTTGAAAAGAGAAAAGGTGAGCTGATAGAAACAGTATATTTAATACTAATTCATGCCACTGAATTGCAACCTTTTGCACCTTAGACTTTGCTTAACATAAAGACAGAGCTGCTTGCTGCTGCTGCTGTATATAAAACCTCTTTTGACTCTGAATAATTACATATACTTAAAGAGGATCTATTATGCGTTTGTGCTTTTTTCCCTTTCCTTTAGTGTGTTGCATAGTTTTTTGTACATGTACACAAAGCCCTAAGTCCAGGCCAAAGGGAGTTACTCTCCCCCACATAAAAACATTGCTCCAGAAATGCCTGAAATGCTCAAACAGAGCGTTTCAGACAGAGGATGAAGAGGTGCTGCAGCACAGCCGGAACGAGAAAAGTTTTTTGAACTTTTAAGGGATAAAAACATGTTTTAGTGGAAACCCAAAATACAAGTATGAACCTGAAAATAAGCATAATGTGTGCTCTTTAATAGGGCACATTGTAGGCTTCAGTCTGCGATCTGTGGCACTGTTCGTAACATCGCTGAAATGTATTTGTACTCCTTGAAGCACAATTATGAAAGAAAATCCCCTGCTGTGATAAAATGTACTGCACTGTGTTTCAAGTTTTTCATCATTATGTATCTGTTAAACTTGATGTTTTTTCTTTTTTTTTTCCAACTAATGCTGCTCTGCTTGTATTCGTCTGTTATTTCAGTCAAACGTAATCATCCCAACATCCATTCATCTGTCATCGCTCTTTTCAGCCAGGTCCACACCCACAGCTCCACTCAAGAATGAAAACGGAGGGAAAAACCTGATTGGAGTGCTGGATAACCTATTTTAACACACTGGATTTGTTGTTTTGGATTCAGAAACGCACAATAAAATGTCATAAGCAGGACCATATGAAACCTACAAATGTTTCAGTAGAGTTATATATGAGCAGATCACCTAGCTCGAGTAAATCATTTCACCAAAATTAAATCTTTTCATTTTACTAGACAGTTATATTGTCGAGGAGAGAGAATAAAAAGGCACTTCCCAAAAGCTTCTGGCTGAAATCAGCAAACGTAATGTCTGAAAATGATCATTACATTCATCAGACATGGGAAGTTCTGAGACAGCTGTTGTCTGGAAAGTCTGGATGGCGAGCAGGGCTGTGCATCTATGAGTGTGTGTGTGTGTGTTTGTGTTATTGTTTCAACACACACTTATCCTGTCTGTGTGTGGATTCATGCAGGCATCTGCAGACATATCCCACAACATGTGTGTCTGATCGCTTGTTTCCTTCACTGGCTGAACATACCATGTGTGCACAATGCTCGGGTCTGAAACAGTCATGCTGATTTGTCTGTTGCCATGGTGACATCTTTAAGCAGCTTGACCTGCCAATAAGCTACTTGGGTCTAAAAGGGAAAGTGGCATTGACGTGTTTATAGAGTATATACAGTTGTGGTGTGTGTGTGGAGCTCTTTCGGACATAAATAGTTTGGAGCATTAATTGTTGTTTAAATGCACAATTACACAAACGTTAATCCCCCTTGACAAATCCATGGGATTCATTTAATCCTCAATCACCAAACTCTGTTGCGTATGTTATTGTTTTGTACACATTCTTACCTTCTCATGGTGCTCTATGAGGATCTCTACTACGATGTTCTGAAACTTGATGTCCATGATGGCGGCCACCGTCTCCTCCTGCGGGCGGAGCAGAGTTGGCCCAAAGACCACACCCAGATTGGCGATGGTCATCAGGTTCTGCTGGTGGTGATTGGCCACACTGGGGTGGCAGGGGGGTGGAGTTTATGTCAATAACAGAACACTTCTCTGTATAGAGCAATACTACAATGGAAAATTAGGGCCATTGTGAGTAAAAAAGGAATAATTTTGGAGCCAAGAGAGGGGGGTAGTATTCTGAGAAAACACTTTCCAAGATTAAAATCACAAATTTACAAGAAAAAATCTTGGTTAATCTTTGACATTAAGTGGTAAATTTATGAGCAAAAAAAGTGGATATTCTCTGAGATTTAAGTGGTAAATTTATAAGAAAATAACTCACAAATTAAAAAAAAAAAAAAATTATATTCTCTAAGCACAAAACCGCGATGATGAAAAATAGTGGGATATTTTTGTTTAGGACCTACATGGCATCATTTTGCAAGGTTGGATCAACCTCATCACACTCAGGCTACCGTTAAACACTGCGGCAACGTGAGCTGCAGAGTGCAAAATATATTATTATTATTATTATTATACATTATATATTGTAGCAGACTCTCCATTTATCCATGTTATGTGCATTTTCTGTGTTGTTTTCCTTTCACACTGACACAGAGACAGTTAAAAGCGTCAGCGTGTAACTACGGTAACGCACTGTGTTCAGAGTAACGTCTTCTGAACGGTTCAAAGATAGAAGTTTTTCGTCTCTACTTTCTTGTAACTTCTATAATATTAGTAGTTATGGTCATAAAAGAACACATTAAGAACATGAAAGAAAATGTTTATATTTATCTTTCGGGACCTTCGACTCACTTAGTTATGAGTTAATAATCCTGCCAATTTGTGAGTTTTTTTCTCGTAAATTTATGACTTTTTAATCTCGCAAATTTGTGATTTTTCTCTCGTAAATTTACCACTTTAATCTCGTAAATGTATGACTACATAATCTTGGATATTCTGATCTTTTACTTGAAATATTCCCCCCCTCCCCCAGCTCCATAATTATTATTTTTTTTTACCTACAATGGCCCTAATGCACCGTTGTGCAATACAGTTCAGTAGCACCACAAACTACATCCTCCAAAATGACCATACAGTTCAATCAACACCTCTCTTAAACAGTTTAAACAAAAACCGAACATTATGACTTTCATGAAGGTAGGATTTATTGTTCCATTAGACTGCATTAGTTTAGCAGACAGAGAGCTGAGCAGAGCTGAGCTGTGTTGACCAGCCATTCAACCTATAAGCCAGTGATTATGATATAGACGACGGCCAGCAGGTGTAATGCACTAAGCCCAGGTAAAGATGTGTTTCTCTTCAGAACATCTGCATTCGCGCTCGCCTTCATGTTGCATAAACATGACTGATGTCCCATTTATCGCACATTACATCATGCTGCTGCTGTTGAAGAAAAGCCCCATGAAACCAGAGGGCTTAGATGGGGGTGTGGAACAAAAAACACAATGGCAGTCAGCTGCATTAGAGGAATAATTACACATAAGCCAACTGTGCCATGCCCTGCTTTTTAGCTTATGGGCTGCTGCAGCAGCTTGTTGTTATGTAATCTACAGACAGACAACCTGTTTGATTCACAAATTTTTCTTGTCTGTACAGCACCAAAATGTGAAGGCAAAAGGTGGGATTTGAAGTCCTGGGAGAAAAAAAATGAAGAGGCAATTGTCATAAAATGGCTTTCATAAAAAAAAAAAAAGATTAGCTCTTTGCAGGAGTCCAATCAGATCAAAGGTTGAGTAGCATCATATGATCTCCCAGTAAGCGCTGATTTGCAGGTCAAAAGAAGGTTAAAACTTGGCTAAATGAGTTGGAAACATTTTTGAATGGTTATGTTATATATAAAATTGTTTCAACACTTTATTCCAGTGTTAAGTTAGGACCTGCTTGATTCAAATATTGTCATTTAAATCCCATTAAAACACCTACAAATCATCAAATACGTCCTCGCTGGTCTGCGACCATGGTAGCCTCTACACCTCCTGGCTTCCCCTGAAAGACCTGTGGCTGACCATTAACCCCTCTTGCCCTTTGAGGGATAAGTCGGGAAATAGATTTGGCCTGATGGCTGCTGGATGGGTTTTCTATTTTCAGAACAAACCACCTTTAATGCATGTGGTCAAGAGATTACACAGACCTCTAATCCTCCTCGAGGATGGAAAACAACAACAATCAAGATAAGGAGTATTCCAGTGATGTGGGTGTAGAAAGAGGAGAGGCCATGAGAGAAAAAGAGAGGAGAGAGTTCTCCCATTGTGGTTACATGGCTAAAATTAAATACTGTGCTGTTTCCTGAGGTGCATAATAAAGCATGTCTGCAGTTGTCCATGTGTGTGATATCTCCACCTACGTGGCCAGGTGTTTCATCAGCAGCTCCAGCATCTGTCTGTTCTTCTCAGGCAGCCGGTGCACCAGGGCATGGATCTCTGTCACCCTCGCCTCTTGGTTGTCCAACTCTGGAAAGAGACAGACGGATGAAGACAGAGAGAGAGAGACTGTTAAAGACTTCAGCAAGACCACGTTTGATTATTTATTTATTGACACATACATGTAAGAAGCAGGAACACTGAACGGGTAAACTAAAGCATCTACTACTGGTATACAATCAGTCCCTTTATTCTTTTCACAAAGATGATACACACTATAACAAGTGGTAATTGTACAAAAAGACATTTGCAAGACCTTGATGTACACACATAAAGTAAGTTATACTTTGTAAGAATGACCTTTAATAATAGTAATAATGGTCTTTATAGTGCATGTATCAATGTCATCACTCAAGATGTGAAGCGCTAGGCTGGCAACATTCTTGATTTTTCTTATTGTCGTCAACATGAAATTGATCTTACCAACAAGTTTTGTCTGATTTAACTTATTCCTCTGTGCTATAAAGTTCAAATGTTGTCCAAAAGCTATTAAAAAAATGCACCAGTGAGCCTCAGCATTGCACTGGTTAACATGTTCCTTCAATAGTGGTATTGATGCACACTGTATTTTATTTGCTGCTGCCCTAAATACTCACTAGAGCGCTAAATGTGTTTTAATCCATGACTAGAAACATTCCTAAACAAACAAATGCCTTATTTTACTCCTGTTTGAGTAACTTCTGTTAAAAACTGGAGAGCCCAGCTGTTTTAGGATATTTTTTTATTAAAAAACTATTTAATTGTTTATCAGTTTTCAAAGATTTACATCTTTATGAATGGCTCCTGTTCCCGAAGTAAATTTCTTATTCGTTTACTCCATCGACGTTTCAGAAAATCCTTATATAAAGAGTTTTAAGCATGGAACCAAGCCAACCAGCCAGGACATGAACCGTGACCATAAAGCTTTTGATTCAGAGCAAAAAAACATTGGAAAACGGAAAAAAAAGGCACAAAAGGTACAAGACTGTAGGCAAAATGATTTCAAGAGAGAAGGAACTACTCATCCCATAAACCATTGCAAACTCGCCACCCTCTGGAAACTCCCAGAAAACTTTTAAACTAACCGTTGTCGATCAAAAATGAAGACAGATTAAGATATTTTTTGCCTCAAAGGTTTTCAGAAACACATTTCGGTGAACTATTTTTGTAAAATATAAGAGAAAGTTTCCAAACAAGTCATAATGTTGGTTTGGTTTTGAAATCCAGGAGCAGACTACGGAGCGGCACGTACCCTCACTAGCTGTTAGCGGGCGTGGTAAACATTTCCATGGTAACAGTAAGCACCACCAATCAGAAATGATCGGAAAATGTTATATATATGTTTTTGTTTGGGGGTAGTGTAATGACTTCATGACATCACGAATAAAACATATTTTATATCGTTCGGACTTGTGGCTTCTACAGGAGCATATACCATTGTTTCACAATATCGTAGCTTGTGGCAAGTCTGAATTGGATGGTTACAATATTATGGCTAATAAGAAAGTACTCAGGGACAGAATAACACATCCTTTGTTTTAGTCTTTTCATTGGATTTGCTGACAATATGAAAATATAGAATAACACCAGCTTTGTGCTTTAGGTTTAGGAATCAGAGTTTAAGTGATAACCATCATGACTACCATCATATAGTAACACTCATAATATAGGCTGAAAAGATCATACATGTCCACAAGACAGAGGCAAAAGGCAGAGTGATCGGAGACAAATGAAGAGGTAAGTTTGAGTCAACACTGTTGCAAAGTGGGAACGGTCTGTGTCCTGTTGATTAACAGGTAAACATGCAGGGAGGACAGAAAAGACAGGCAGAGAGACCTGCTGTTGATGGATGACCATAATAAGTCACGGTTGCAGAGCTAGTCAATTGAGAGATGACAGCAGACTCACACTAGATCAACCCTCGGGCCCTGGCTGTCAGCGCCAGGCAATACACTTGCAAATGGCAGAGCATCTCACCCACAGACACACATTTTCTTACCAACTGACGGAGCTGAAAAGCTAAAACTTAAACACACACACACACACACACACACACACACACACCAACACTCAAATATAGAGTGAATAGAGAGCAAATATTTACAAGCACTTACACAGAAAGAGAGAGAATCATTTAGCAGATGCACGCTTGAAACAACCGATAACACACACGTGCACGTACACGTCCGCTGGTCGCCGCCAAACAAATGCGCGCACATGAAAACATTATTTCATTATGCATCCTCTGGTGTCCACCACTTCACACGCATTATGCTGAAACACACACTCTTCTCTTCCTTCAAACTTAATATGCACGCACAGCAATTTATGTATATGTATCGGGCTTTCAGAAAAGTTCACCACTACTGAAAATGTTTTCTATCCAGGAGTGAATTCAAAGCAGTAAATGCAGTTAAAGCGTTTTTATAATCACACCAGGCTCTGTAATTAGCTCCCACACACACACACAAACAAAGCACAAACAGATCATTTGTCATTAATTAGATCAAACAGCACAGACATTATTAAAATTAGGTGAATTATTGAACATTTGGGGAAATATGCTTTTTCGCTTTTTTTGATTTCACACCTGCATCAAAAGAAAATCATTTAAAAGGATTTACAATAAAATAAATAAGACCATTAGTTGTATTTTTCTAGACTAAAGTACTGCAGACACACATCCACGTGTAAATACTGTAAACACACACACACACCAGCAGCTGCGATGAGTCAAAAACCAAAACAAAAGATGCACAAAACGTAGGCTGAATGTCGATGTGACGCTGTAGCGTAGTCGGAAGCTGTGGCGGTGGTGCTGAGTCACAAGTGATTACACCAAGCAGAAGTCATTTATCACAGCAGCCTCCGCCTCATCTATCACTTTACAGACAACGACCTTTGAAAGCCACTTCTTCTCTCTCACCTTGAATTTCAGCCCTTCAGACAAATGAATAAATAAACTATAATCCCAGTATTCATGTTTTTTGTCCTTTAAAAGGGGATATATCATGAAAAACTCACTTTTTCAGTGCTTGTGCGCACACATTCAGTCAGTGTTTTGTGGGATACCGGGATCAGAAAACATGTGATCCAACAAGCCATTCAGATTTGGCTCCCATTCCTATTGGTGTATACGAGTCCATATGAACGCCCCACCCTCATACCTCGTAAGAGGAAAGTTTCTGAAAGTCTGGGTCTCGCTTCATCAAAACTTCACCTGTGTATCTCTTAAGCAAGAGAGGATCTTGACTCTGTATGGAGTACATACTTTTCCAATCAAAGCCAGGAAAGAAAACACGCACACACCCACATACAGTAAATGAAGCGTGCGTTACTTCGAGAAGATTGCCACATCTGCTGACCGTCGGCTGAATCTTTACACCACCTGTTCTACTTTCCTATCATGCATTATTCATACTGAACCATCTCCTGGTCTGGGCAGTATATCCCACATCTCATCTCTCAGCCACATTTCTACTACATACAGAGCCCCACCTGTTTGTGTAAGAAATAAATGTATTTCAAATGATTTATTTTAACAGTTATGCTCAATAAAGTGCTCAATATCAGCTGTTGTTAGAGGTTACCTTGATGTATACTAGGTGTTACCAATGCAGTATACAAACTGTATAGTAAATCATTTTTTTTTTTATAGAAAAAAAAACCCCATCATTGTTTCTTTTCTTTCTCCTTCTCTCAATCATAGGGTGGAAAAAACCTGGTGGAGTACGTCCTCTGGCTGAGGTGTCAAGGCCATACCCCTACGCTCTGTCAAAATTTTTTTAGAAAACATTTTGAAACCTTTTGTGTTTATTATTGCAAGTATTCATGATTTGTACTATAAAATCTTAAATGTATTTCAGACAAGGCCTACATACACGTGTCAAAGTTTATTTTTCAGTCTATTTAAATAACATTTTTACAGATTGTAATAACCCATTTATGAGGTGAAATAACCCGGCATTCTAGTGAATATGAACCAATATTTGGTTTGAATGATCAACCCATCTTGCCGGATGAGATTTACCCAGCGTGTGGTTGCTCCAATAATTACCCAGCGGTGTAAAAACTACCCAAATTGGGATGTTTTCAAGGATCCGGCGGTATCTAGCGGTGAGGTGAGGAGACTGCAATCAACTTTAGCCTCCCCCGTGTGCTAAGCGTGTTGGAGAGCTTACGGTAGCTGACGTGAAAACGTGAATGGCCCTCTCTTGTGTCAGTTGTTGTAAGAGTAGCGTAGGTCATCTGGAGCAAAGCCAGCGCATAGAGTGTATGTGTATGTACGTTGAAAGTGAGTGGTGAAGCAAGAGAGAGAGAGCGGCGGCGGCGGCAACAGGAGCGGGTAACGTTGTCAACTCCGGCCGAAGCAGGAAATGTTAACAGTTTCTGGTTTGTCCGTTCTGGGCTACTGTAGAAACATGGCGGACTCCATGAAGGGGACCCGCTCCCTATGTAGATATAAACGGCTCATTCTAAGCTAACGAAAACACAACAATTCTTATTATCAAGTGATTATACACTAAAGAAAACATATTTATTAATATTATGCTCCATTTTTGCCAATAGATCCCCCTAATTGTTGCATACTGGTCCTGTAAATTTGCAACTTTTTGAGTATTTCCAGAGATCTACTTTGAATGCATGCATTAACTCATCAATATATTTTCAGTATATTAACAATGGGTGAAATGACTACATGCATATGAGGCTCGGAGTGACAAAACCCACAGAGAATTATCACCAGACTCTCCGCTCTATCACTCCATAAGGTGATAATATGTCAATGCTGTGTCTAAGCTTGCTCTGCTTCCCCCAAGTGGCCAATTACATCAATCAATGCTGCTTAAAGTCCACATGCAAAAGACATCTCATACATATCTACCACCTGTCACTTAATGACAAATGTTCTTTGAATCGTGGGAAGAAACAAAGATTCAGTTTCAGTCTAAACTTGCCTTTAAATGCTACTTTAGAGTTTAAATCCTGGACACAGTTTCAAATGACAAAAGAAACAATCTCTCTGAACAGCAGGCAAACTGAAGGTCATCTCATTTCAATAACAGGCATCAAACTTTATGGATTCGGTGCCAAATTTGTAGGCAAAATGGCGAGGAGGAAGTGTCTGACGTTGGGGCAAACAAAAGGAGTTTGTCTTTTGTCTTAGTAAATCTTCAGTTTTCAGTTTCCTCTTTCATATAGTTTGTTTATTGTCGAGCTGAAAGACATGCCGGGAGCTGC
The DNA here is from genome assembly GCA_916701665.1 of Sebastiscus tertius. NCBI lineage: Eukaryota > Metazoa > Chordata > Actinopteri > Perciformes > Sebastidae > Sebastiscus > Sebastiscus tertius. The sequence continues at coordinate 102,572 of CAKAOH010030025.1, read as the reverse complement.
CTGGCCATCACTGGCAAAAATGATCAGACTTATTATGCAGGAGATGAGAAAGCATAATGTTTGACTACTGTTTTAGATGCAGGCTGAAATTACACCACCTGGCTAGGAGCAACACTGACTACACAACACAAAGCAGTCTAAATTACTTGACTACAGTGTTTTCCATTGTTGGGAGTAAGGCCAGCAGGTTTGCTGTTACGTGGGAAGATATTACTGTTTGCCAAGCTTTGAGCTCAGCTCCCTTGAAGTATCATCATATGCCTTGCTTCAAAAAGAAGATGTCCATTGACATTTCCTATCTGACAATTGCTGACATTCTCCTCTTCATCGGTAAAGCTGTGTCAGTCTTTTCAGGGAAAGAGCAGAGAACCTTCAGAGCAAGTTAAGCAGGATAACGTGGTAATGCAGAAAAGGACCTTTCTGGAAACAGGAAGAAAACTAGAATTGAGTTATGGCCAAAAACATGTTTTGTGAGGTCAAAGTGACCTTTGACCACCAAAATCGAATCAGTTCATCCTTGAGTCCGAGTGGACGTTTGTATCAAATTTGAAGAAATTCCTTCAAGGCGTTCCTCATATCACGTTCACGGTTGGACGGTTGGACGGTTGGACGGTTGGACGAACAACCCGAAAACAAAATGCCTCCGGTCACGGTTGTCGACGGCGCAGAGGCATAAAAAGAGAGGTAAGATGGAGTGTGAGAGCCACAGGTGGTTCGCTACCGTGTGATCGGTAATGTGGGTGTTGGTCTGTCAAGGTGAAGACGGCGCTAACTGTGAAGGCGAAGCAAGCTGTCAATTTACCAGTCTATATACATACCTTACCAACCCACGCCTGGGGGTCATGAGCTTAGGATAGAGGCCAAAATAGTTGTGTAAAACTGACTTTCTTTCAAAGGGTGTGTGAGCTCAACCCTAGGAATGGTGTGAAGAGTTCACACATCTGAAACCACTGTTTCTTTGCTTTAAAAAAAAGAGCCAGTTGAGGTGGTTCAGGCTTCTGATTAGGATGCCACCTGGAGGGAGTCCAGACACATCCAACTGATAGGTGACCCTGGGTTAAACCCAGAACACACTGGATTTTTGTATCCGAGCTGGCCTAGGATTGCCTTGGGATCCCCCCCCCCCCCGGAGTACCTGGATGAAGTAGCTAGTGAGCAGGGCATCCGGGATACTTTGCTAAAGGCCAGGGTGTGCTTGAAATCAACAAATCCAGGCCTCGTCTAAAGGCAAATGAGCTGTTCAAAATGTCCACACTTGAAGTAGGGGTGAAAAGCCTGCCGTCACAAGCCCTGTCCAGACCTGATCGGATCACAATTGGACAGCTTTAAGTACATCTCTTCACACCTGGCATTAGAATGCATCTCCACATGTGTCTTGAGTGACCACTTGTGATCAGATCTCCCTTCCCCACTCTATATGCAAATAAACACGTCGTAAGCAAATGGCTAATACAGCAGATGTTGTGACATAATATCACAGGAAGGTCAGTAGTAATATCCTACATATTCGTGAATTTGGGTACATCACAGGACACATCACAGACAATATGACAATAATGCACTTTGTGTGCCTAGTCTGATAGTTTGTAGATTATGTAGCCTATAGATAAGATATATTTTAATAAAATACAGTTGTTCCGCCAGGATACAGTAGAGCACAGAAGCCATTTCCATGCTGCGAGGCAGACAAGCGCTCTTGTCTGCCTGTCTATTCACATGAGGAGCGCAGTGACCTGTGGTCAGTTGAGTAGGCGGTGCTTAATGTGGCCCAGGACACACTCGCGTACACACTGCTAAAAGAATGTGGCCATATGTGTCCCAAACCGACTCTGAATGTGGTCTGAGTGATCGGATCTCAATGCGTCTTGAATGCGTTCACACCTGTACTTAAAGCTGTCCACTTGCGATCCGATCACTCGGGACGCATGTTAATACCAGGTCTGAACTGGGCCAAAGATGAATCATACAGGTGGGGATAACGCTGCAAACTATCAGACAATCTCGAAAGCAATCGGTTACACGCGCAAAAAAGTGATGGAAATAGTTGTGTGAAGAATGGACAAAAGAGAGCTGGACAATCGATGCAGGAAGTGGGTCGCTTGGGCAGATTGCTGGCGTCGGAAAGTTACAAAAATTGCAATGTGAAATATAGTATGTGCCATGCAGGTTACACTCTCAAAGTTGAAACTGTACATTAGCTTTAAATTCAACTCACGGTCATCATCTTTCAACCCTGTATCACCTCACATCCTTTCATCTCCTTTCTTTTATGTACTACGTTATAAAAAAAAACATTATAATGACGATGGAAGCGAATGACGGTTGGTCCAGTTGTTACAAAAAAAACCTTCACCTTGCAGCAGGGAAAAATCAAGCCCGACGAAAAGCGAGCTGAAGGAGTTCAGGTAGGATGCCGGATAAGAGATGGAGTAAGAAAATAGAGAGAATAAAGGAGAAATATGAGGCGTAAATTGAAGAATTAATGAGAAAGAGATACTGCAAGCAAAAGCCAATAACTGGAGACAGAATAATTACTGTATGTGTGTGTTTTCTTGCTGGCACATGCCTAAGGCAGGTAACCGAAAGCCAAGTGGCACTCCACCCTCCCTCCTCCTCCTCCTCCTCGTCTTCTTCCTCTCAAAGCATCTATTTCATGGTCTAAATCAGTTACTGCTACCAAAACTTTATTTTGAAACTACCTATACAGGAGCCACAGGAGAAGAATTAAATACACTAAAATGATAGCAGTGACTGTGTAAGCGAAATTATTTATCCCGACTCAGTGCGCCGCACCCGTCAGGTGCTGGTAGAATAAAAAAAATAAATAAATAAAAAATTTGCAGCTGGTGTTTGACCCAGCAAACCTCACAACACTAAGCTCTCTGTTTAAACCAGATATTTAAAACCAGATTAGCACGGGACGAGAGAGAGTAAGTCGAGACGAAACCAGAAGAGGAGGAGGAGGAGGAGGACGAAGATTAGGTTCGAGAGTAGAATGGTGGGAGGAGCAGGAGGGGATACGTGAAAAGAGAGGAGGAGGAGAAAAGGGAAGAGCTGAAAGTTCAACTGAGGACGCTGTCCTCAAAACACCCCGCTGCTTCTGCAAAATTCTGCTTTGGCAAAGAAATACAAAAGCGTACTCGCACAAGCAGACACACAAATTCATAACATGCGAATGCAGACGGCCACATAAACAGAAACAGAAAAGAGGGAAGAAGTCAAAGAGAAGGAAAGAATCAAGGCCAGATCAGAGATATAAATCTGTAAACTTATATAAATAGTTGGCAAGCACGTGTCATATTTTATGATTATTACAAAACCATGAATACATGCATTATAGCGTAGCTGGTCTAAGTTAGTATCAAACCAGATTAACTGCCACTGCCACGCTCTACTCCTGCTTTCTCCTAATACGCACTTTAACACACTTTTCTCATTTTCTCGCCAGTTGGCCTCGCTATGGAGCCATTTCCTGGTGGCGTTGCCAGAGACACACAGTCATTTCCTGGAGTTCCTTCCCCTGACAGCTCGGCTTTCTACTGACAAACAAAGAAAACAGGTCACCGACACATCCTGCAACACCGCAGATCGGACTGGACCAGACTAGACTCAATCGCGCCAGGGCGTACTAGAATAAAACCAATTCCACCCCCCCGAAAAAAATAAAAATAAGTACAAAACAGATATAGTCGCAACACGGAAATGATCCGACCATACAAAGCCAGGCTAATCACCGAACTAAACTAGATCGAACAAGGCCAGGCACAACATAGAAGTAAAAACAATTAATTTCTGTTGTGAAGAGCAGAGGTAGAAGAAGTACTCAGATACTTTACTTAAGTTAAAGTACTAATACTACAGTGTAAAAATCAAGTAAAAGTCCGGAATTCAAAATCTTACTTAAGAAATTATTAGTATTAAAAGTGTTAGATTTAAAATATACTTAAAAGGACAGTTTTTTATTGCCTGTGTGAACAGGTTGTAACCTAAGCTAAATGTAAAATGAGACCGTATACGCGACTTTCTGGGTTTCCTCTATCAGCCTGTAGACTGCTTTTAATGTTGTTTTTTCTGGGAACCGATTAATTGATTATCAAAATAATTGGCAATTAATTTAATAGCTGACAACTAATTGATTAATCATTCTCTAAGTACAAGTACTAAAATGAAATAATGTATCCTGAGTCAATAGACCGCACCCAACAGGTGCTGGTGGACAAAAAGGCAGATTTTTGCAGCTGCTTTTTCACCCAAAAAACCTCAAAACACAAAGCCTTTATTAGGTTGTCACTTTTAGATCAGCTCCCCTGGCTTTTCTTCTTCATTAGGAATGTGAATATCATATAAATATTGTGTAAAAAAAGCCTTCACACAGCAATCCTGGTGGCACAGTGGATGCCCTGTTATCGCAGTAGGTGAACCATCTATTTGTAGCCGGTTTAATGGCAATGTCATGACCTCACTCACAAGATGAGTCATATGATATGTTCTTATTCTCCAAATTAAACGGGGCAGGAATGCTTAAGAAATTGCTTCAAACAGACATTCATTTGGGGGAAGAAAGACGAGGACAAAGAATTCTTGTCTCAAAAAAGTACAAGTCTCGGTACATAAAAAAAGAAAAAACCCTCGAATCCATCTTTAATCCATTCACAAACCGTACATATCAACATGACATGACCCACTATAACTAAAGGTTACTTAAGGATTTTCCTGCCACGCAGTAAGCCCTCCATGTAAACCATATGACCTGTTATTTAGTACAGTATGTGCTTTATTTAATCCAAAGTAGTCTTAGAGTGGCTGTTTGTAGTGTTTTTATATGGTTAAGGGGAGACACTACAGGTGAATAAGGTGAAATCACTAATAGATATCACTATGAAACTTCTTCAGTTGATTACTTTCATTGAGACAATTCTTTTTTTTTTGTCTTATTTTCTGAAAATGTATGTTTAAATATACAAATGAGGTATTATCTTATCAAATTTATGCTAATTTGCATACATTTCCAGATCAGAAATCTGATGATTGGATGAAGACAGGTTCAAAATTCTTGTTTCATTGTGTTGAGGTATTAGAATGAAGGGTTTTTACAGAGGGAATTTTGGATATCTCTTTTTATCACTCCATAAATACTGAAAATACTGTCAACAGCCATAAAAGAAAAACAATGTGCACCATGTTTTTAGGAATAAATGTTCTATAAATCAGGCTATGAATGATGTATGAACACACCCCTCTGTTAAAACCTTCAGAATATAGAGAGGAATGAAACTGGAAAGTTTGGTGTATGTAAGTGTTACTGAAGTGGAAATTTCAGCCACAGAGTTTTGAGAAAAAACGGTCTTTAAAGTCATGAATTGTAAAATACATTTTGCAAGACACTACAGTGATAGGGTAAAAAAATTAACTAATAGATGTCACCATGAAACTTCCCAAGCTGATTACTTATATTAAGATAATTATCTTTTGTATTTTATATTTTTTTAAATGTTATGTTTAAATATGCAAATGGAGCATTATCTAATGCTAACTTTGGGTGAATTTAGGAGAAATCTACAGACGCAAATAAACAAAGTAGTAAAATAAACACCTAAATGTGTACAATATTTTGGATGTATTCTTTCCACTAGTCTGAAAGAAGACTGCAAAATAGTACAAAATCTAAAAAAAAATGACCAGTGCAGGAAAAACCATGTTTTTGCCTGTAGTGTCTTGCGTTTACCTCAGTGGGAATCAAACAAGGTCAAACTGCAGGAGAGTCTGTTTTATATTCTGCCGACTGAACTCACATCCATCCATTATCCATAACCGCGATCCCAGCTGACATTGGGCCAAAGCGGTGTACACCCTGGACAGGTCGCCAGACTATCACAGGGCTGACACATACGGTAGGGTACATCCCAATTCTTTTAATTGCATCCACGTTTTCCCTCACTTGCGTCTTTTCCTTGCGTCTTAGTCCCTAAGAGAGATGCAAGGAAACCATGCGAGGAGAGAGGAAACGAGGAAATATTTTTCTGATGACAGAAGCAGCTGATCACAATCAGTCGGCTTTAACAGCTGTTTGCGTTCGTACTGTACTAATATAAATAAAGACATAGTTATCAGTGGCAGAGCAGCAGTGTTTTCTCTCTGTAGCCTGTTACCTGTTTAACAAACACCTGCACATGAATAACAGCTGCAGTCTGTATTTCTACTGTGGACTGAGTCCTGCTTAGAGGCTCAGGAACCATTTCTACTGGCACCATGCCTTTATATTAGTTATTTAGTATTTGCGACTGTATTTATTGATATTCTGATTTTGAATTCATGATTTAATAACCCAGAACATGATTACTAGATTATTTATTAGGTTAAATGTTTCAGGGGAAATTGAAATGATGTAACTCCTATCAAACCCCGACACTCAGGAATTATCAGCCTCACATGTGACTGAATGGAAATGCTGATTAATAATGTAAAACCTGTTTGTTGCTGACAGACAGGCTCTCCTGCTCTCTCTCTGACTTTAACTGTATTCTTAATAAAAAGTTAACGGGGGAAAAGTACAGATCATGAAAAGAAAAATCTTTCAATTAAATGCAGAAAGCTTTTTAAGGTCTGTTTGTCAGGTGTTATAAATCCCCTTTCAGTGACAGGCTGCTTCAGCCGCGGTGTGTGAAGGAGAAGAGACACCGTAGGTCCTTTTCTGCTGCTGGAACACTTACAATTAACACAGATTTTAACCAGATGGTGAATCAGAAGACAAACTATGAACTATAAAACCTTTACGTATAAAACTTCAGTGATGTTGAGAGGTAAAAGTTATCAGAGCAGTTCAATCGGCAGCAGCGTCCAATCAGTAACTGATATCCAATAAGGGGGCATGTCGGTCGGTAAAAGACTTCCGTGAAGGCTGCTCTCGTGTGTCCTCGCTCATCGTTCCTCCGAGATCCCTCCTCGCCCCTCGCTCCTCCGTGCAGAAATAAGAGCTTTCGGATGTACTTAAATATGGCGCACCAGAACAACTTCCGGTTCAGGCGAGGAGCGAGGAAACGACAAAAATGAGAATTGAGATGTACCCATAGAGACAAACAACCATTCACGCGCACATTCACACCTACAGGCAATTTAGAGTCAACAATTAACCTAACCTGGATGTAGAATGTGCACGGGGGAGAACATGCAAACTCCACACAGAAGGGCTCCAAGCTGGATTTGAACCTGCGACCCTCTTACTGTGAGGCAACTACTACACCACCGTGCAGCCCTTGAACTCACATGTGAGAGGCACTTAAAATTAAAAATAATAAAAGGGAAAAAACTCACTGGCAGCTTTGATGAAGCTCCTCTGGTACTGGTACGTCATGAGAGGCCCGGGCAGCACTCTGGAAACACAAGAGACGGAGACGTCAGATGCAGAACGTCAGCTCGGAAAATGGAGCTTTGCGGAAAAAGAAAAAAAAAAAAAATCAATAAATCTGGACGGTTCTGGGCGAGCGCTCATCTAACTATGTTCCCCTTCTCGTCTTTTATCTCATCCGTGCCGCCTCTCCCAGCTGGACATCAGTTTATCCCTTCAGCCTGAGGAGCGTAATGACTCCTGCTGGTTTTCAATGAGGCCTGACCTGAGCTCCTAATGCTGGTAATGTGTATATGTGTGTAAGTGTGTGGATAGTAGTCGATTCTGTGAAACTGTCCATTTATGTGCCGATGAAGTGCGTGTGTGTGTGTGTGTGTGTGTGTGTGTGTGTGAGTCTACATGTTTACCTGTGTGTTTGTGTTGTGCACACAGTGTAGACCCATTCAGGTACAGGAGATTGAGCACAGCTTGAACACCATTACTCCTCTCTTCCCTTTCATGCACTGCTCCTTCTACTCAGCCTCCCACAATCCTGATCCTTCCCTCATTAACAGTAGTTGAGAGGAAAGGAAGTAATTTAACCATCAACTGCTACACAGTGACCGGCAGGTAAGACTGGGCTTGTACTGACTGAGCACGTATGATTGTGTGAAGTGGAAAAACAACAACAACCCCGCTATGGCAAAAATACAAGTTTACATCATAAATAAAATAGGCTTAACAAGCATGAAAAAAACAGGAAAATTAATAATTTAATGAGGTGGATCCAGGCCAGAGATCTGTTTTACACAAGAGAGACTGAGAGCAGCAATATGCATTTATTCAAGTACTGAGTGAAAAGAGAAAAAAAAAAGCGCTGCACTCTCCGAGCGAGACGAATAATTTCGAGTCGTGAAAGGAGCGATCAATCCATTTACAATGGGCCTTTGAGGTTAAATACATTTCATCTTTGAAAACACAACAGTAGGGGAATTTTCATAACTGCAGAAACTTTGCACAGCTGTTTCAAAGTATTTTTTTTATACCTTGCATGTGCATTTCTGTGAGCCCTTTTCACACAAACCTGAGATAGTGCTTGATGGCACTCGTGATAGTCTTGATCTCCCACTCTGAGTTTTCCAGCTCCACGTCAGCACACGTCTTTGGATCTGAAGGACACAAATATGAAGATTAAAAATGAAAGTTATCATAGTAAAAGTTAGTAATTATATATCAGAAGAGAAATTATATTTCATTTTCAGTTTTTTACTGAATATGTGTGTTTACCCATAGCGAGGCCCAGGAGCTTTTGTACTCTGGAGCTGACGCCAACGATTCTGTACAAGCCCTGATCATCGATACCTGGAGAGGAGAGGAGAGGAGAGGAGAGGAGAGGAGAGGAGAGGAGAGGAGAAAAGAGGAGAGGAGAGGAGAGGAGAGGAGAGGTTACCTCCTGCTCTTATTCCATGGACATTTTCAACTAACCGAAATATAGTCAGTGCTTCCTCATCTGAGTATTGTACACTTGCTGCATTTGAAATTACTGAAGATTGTTCATAGAAAACAATGGAAAACTCCCACACATAAAATTCACATCTGCCTTTTGATTATTTTATCAAGACATTTCTCATGTTACACTTATACATGCACATATATACAATCTATATAGCAATAAAAGAGGTGAATGACGAGGAATCTTCATTTGTTTTCTGTGTATTTTGTATGTGAATGTGGATCTTTCAGATCAATTTGAGGAGTGCCTATGGTTTGCACGTTCCACATTTTATTGCAAGTACTGACAATGTATCATCATGCATGTCATGTCTTGGTCATATCTTTGTCTCTATACACTCTGGTCTTGGTCATGTCTCTGTCTCAATACACTCTGGTCTTGGTCATGTCTCTGTCTCAATACACTCTGGTCTTGTCTTTGTCTCTATACACTGGTCTTAGTCTTGTCTCTGTCTCGATACACTCTGGTCTTGGTCTTGCCTTGGTATCGATACACTCTGGTCTTGGTCTTGTCTTTGTCTCTATACACTCTGGTCTTGGTCTTGTCTCTGTCTCGATACACTCTGGTCTTGGTCTTGCCTTGGTATCGATACACTCTGGTCTTGGTCTTGTCTCTGTCTCGATACACTCTGGTCTCGGTCTTGTCTTTGTCTCTATACACTCTGGTCTTGATCTTGCCTTGGTGTCGATACACTCTGGTCTTGGTCTTGTCTTTGTCTCTATACACTCTGGTCTTGGTCTTGTCTCTGTCTCGATACACTCTGGTCTTGGTCTTGTCTCGGTATCGATACACTCTGGTCTTGGTCATGTCTCTGTCTCAATACACTCTGGTCTTGTCTTTGTCTCTATACACTGGTCTTGGTCTTGTCTCTGTCTCGATACACTCTGGTCTTGGTCTTTCCTTGGTATCGATACACTCTGGTCTTGGTCTTATCTCTGTCTCGATACACTCTGGTCTTGGTCATGACTTAGTCTCGGTTTAGGTGGTCTTGACTACAACACTGGCTAACGTAAATCAGCTAGATAATTTTACCAGTCAAATGTTAATTCATCCACTTACAAACAATCATAAAATAGATGGTGTGAGGGAGAAAAACAGCTTCCTGGTTGAACTTCAGGAACCGTAACTGAAGGAAGCATTTATGTCAATACGATGACACATCTCCATGCTTACATAGAAGTTTTTTTTAAAACCTGGCACCACTCAAAGAGGGCCATTCAATTCATCTGTCAAAGAAAATATAATTTCTGCATCTAAAAAGGTGCATGAAGACTATAACTCAGTATGAGGGCCAAGAGCAGGGCAACGAGGAAGGGTTACTATCATGACAATTAGTATAATTCAAGAAAAACTTGAGCATGTGAATACATGTACATTTGCCTTGACATTTGATTTTCTCGTTCCATTTTTTTTTTTATTTCAATACATGTCCCTCATGTAAAGAATAATCCCACAGCACAAGGAACACAAGGGCCTTCATTATATACCATATAAATGTAAATGCATTTGCCCAGCGATGGAAAGCCAAAGAGTAATAGATGCTCTTGATGCAGCCTTGAAAAGGAAAAGGGAGTGATTCAGCACATTAGGACCATTACTGTGACATTTCAGAAGAAAGTCTGTCCCTCTAGGTGCATCAGAAGACAACATAATCAGAGGGTAGAGGCGGGTTTAAATCCCGCTGATGACCTTTGACATCTGTCGTTTCATAACGCCCACTAAAAACAGCTTTTGTGATACATGAGGTTAGTGGGATAATTATATTTCTTTCTTGAGACTTCTTCTTATCTTTCACTGGCGATACTTGTTCTTCATCTTGAAGCACGATGTCACCAATTTGACAGTCTTTACTTTTGTGAATCCAGTTTCCATGTTAACGTACTAACTCATTTCTAGAATACCCTTGGTCAAACTCTTGTTTATGGAATCTCTTAATTTTGTTATTTGTAATTACCGTCATTTGTTTGAATTTGTTTTACCAATAGTGTCTTCACAGTTTCACATTAGCTTCCAGTGAAACTTTACTGTTTAGTTTGCTGTAGCTGTGCACCTACATACTTAGTGTAGAAACATACTGCATACATTTTTTCCAGTCAACTGTATATTGTATGCAATGTGGTGTTTTGTTGTGATGTTATGCCTTCCTAGCATTCTTACTGTCTCCCTACATTCACCTAATTAGCTCATTAAAGGTGTTCTATATGATATCCAGAGCAATAATATAGCAGCAAACAACTGGAGGAATGTCTACCTGAGCAGAGAATGAAGTCGCTCTCCCTCTGTGTGTGTTAATCAGAGCTTCTCTGTGCTTTGTTGACATAGCCGGGCCGGCCACGCGTGCCTTGTAGTGCATGTCAGCGTGCCCCATTGGCTATTTAATGTTTGGTTATGTATCATACATACTATTACAAGGTACTCCAAAATCAGAAATGCGATTTGAACTGAATCTAATGTAACGGAAACGTAGAGCGCATCAGTCTAAAGAAGCAGGAAATCCACAGAACAAAAAGGATAAAACAAGAATCTGACTTAACGTTGATCGTACCTCGAGTCTCCACTGCATAAATGAACTTTTTCATCACGTTGAACCCGATCACATCCAGCTGGGCCACTGATGGAGAGGGAGACGAACAGAATGATTACAGCGTCAGAAAAAAAAGATTTTTAATTCACATTTCTAAAATGAGATAAGCATTTCAAAATGCAAACAGTGGGCAAACGTTATCCTTTAGCGATACTGAATTGAAAAGTTGTTTTAGCCAAAACAGAACATGCAGTGTTTTGAATATCCATAGATAAATGCAAATGCAATGCAATTGAATCTAACCCTGCCAATACAGACAGTCAGATGATAATGCTAAAGAACACCGTGCCCTTGAATACACAGTTCATTGATACCAGTTGGAGCCACTTACTGCCTTCAGCCTGGTTGTCTCTGTTCAGATTGTATACCTGCAAATAAAAAACACACTTCAGATAGAAAATGATTTACAGCTAAGCCTAATGAGGGCGGGATATATTTGTGCATCGAGTCTATAGCCAAAAAGAAAAACACACTGGTTGTATTCTCTTGTGCTGTTTTTCTACGTGTGCCTATTTTCTACCAATTATGAGAATACATTATCTGGGATAAATCTGTATATTGAGGAAAGTATACAATTATTGTTTCTGCAATCTGCATAACTACAGTTCCCATGGTAATGGTGAAAATATTGTGTTTACTGTAATTAGGCCGTATACCGACATCATTACAGCATATCCATAAGTTGTTAAATTTAGAATTCATATGTTTTTTGTAAATTAAAACAACAATAAACCGACTTTAATACAGGAAATACAGTAAATACCAAGTCTGTGACTGTGTGTGTGTGTTCATGAATCCACCCCATTTGTCTGGGCTTGTTCAGGACGAACTGGACTGGGTGTGGTTGCAACGGGTAGCTGTGGTCAGCGGTGAGTTTTATCGAGGTGAAGGCAGACAAAAGAAGAGGGAAGTCTTAACGCCAACAACAAAGGGAGGATGAGCTTAAGTGAAACATGAACATTTCTTGTTTTATTGCAGATTGCAGGAGCTCAGCAGCTGCTTGTTGGAGCTTGCGGTGGCTTTATTGACGGTGATTACCTTTGCACGTTTGAATGTCGACACGAGGATGAGGGAGGCGTTGGAACATGAACGTGACTAAATAATAGTGTGGAAAGAAGCATCAACACACACTTCCAGCCTTAGGGCGAAATTAAGAAGAAACTGGCTGTCAGTCAACTTTCCTATTATGGAAATGAACACCACTGACAGCATGCAGAGGGAGGGCTGCAGAAGTCGGACCAGTGCTACAACATTATTAGTAGACACGTAGTCCCTCTCTTTCTCTCTCTCTCGCTTCACTCATTTGTCACAAAAGTACAAACTGGTAACCGTGGTAACCTACCGGTTCTCTCCCATCCATGGCCTCCATCCACAACCTGCGGTCTTCTTCTGACAGAGCCTGCATGGTGATTACTCCCGTCCTTCACACACACACACAAACACACATACAAAAGGTACATTAGCTTATCAAATATCAAGATCAGGGACAAACATTGTCCGTTAAACGCTAAACAAACCTCTCAAATACTGGCCGAAGACACACAAAGATAAATATGCAAATTAGTGTTGATAAGAGTATTAAATACTTGACAAATCTCCTTTTAAGGTACATTATGAGTAGATAAATAAATGTCTGACTCATTGACGATTAATCGCGATTAACTATGGACCACCATGCGATTAACCAGGATTAAATATTTTAAACGACTGACAGCCCTAATACAAATACATGCTTGACTGAAGAAATTATTCTGGATTTTTTTTTAGCTAACTTGTAAAGAAAGTAAGAAAACACTTCATTGAAAATACTTTACTTAAAATGCTCGTTGCCTCAGATTGCATAGAAGGATCTCTGCATTTAGGGCTGCAGCTATTGATTATTTTAGTAATTGAGTATTCTACCGATTATTCCATCGATTAATCGAGTAATCAGATAAGAAATACTTTTGCTTTATTTTTAAAGAGCAATAGTAAATAAACAAAAGAAAAAACAAGACAGCAACAACATTTTTACTGCTTAAATTGCACACAATTGACCCATTGATTGCTATTTCATTCTGGGTTTAAAATAAAAACATTTCCTGAAATGCAAACAAGTAAATTTTAAAAAATAATTAAAAAAATATTTTTAAAAAGGTACACGTCTTACAGGCTAGTACTCCTTAAAGGAACCATAACTTTAACCGATTGAACTATGATGACGTGTTTGAACGAAGCTTCGATGCAAAGAATTTGCGTCGTTGATTTGGTGGTATGACTGCTGTATCACCTTCCAGTAAAAACAGATGATCAACAGCTTTTTCACCATTAAAGGATCAAAAAAGGACGAAGAATTTAGCCTGAAAATTCAGACCGATTTTATCAGAATGTCAAGACGAGAAAAATGGACTGAGTTTTTTTGACCAAATTACACTAAGCGATCAAGATCACGGGAACGCGCCGCAACCATAGCAAACCTCTCGTGATTTTATTTCAACATTGGAAATATGTCTGCGACAACAATATGTCGGCATTACATATATCACCCTGATACAGGCAATCTTCAGTGTGCACACACACACACACACACACACACACACACACACACACACACACACACACACACACACACACACACAGCCTCATTGGTCATGTCCATCCCAGACAGTCTTGTAAAGGTTTCCAATCGGTCCAGTACAGTCTGTCACCGGCAGCACAGTCACCTTCAGCTGTCGCCACCGCAGCGCCACAACCCCCTCCTCCACACACACACACACACACCGATCTATACACTGCCCTTCAATCATGACACACCACCCAAGAGTACAATCACCCTCATAGATGCATGTGCACAGGCAGAGTCTGCACATGGCTGCACACACCCAAATCAAAACAAATGTTTACAAAATAGACTTAATGAAATGCATTTATGAGAGTGTGTGCAACAGGAACACACAAATTATGTGTCGACACACCATCCGTGGAAATACCACTTTATACTGCTTCAGACAAACAAACACACCCGTGATATAAATAAAGGCTGAATGGGGAAATGGGGAAACAAGTGGATGAGATAAGGACACAAGGTGAGTTGATTTGATGTAGGAAGGCTGAAGTTGAGGAGGAGGTAAGGAGGGAAGAAGAGGAGGAGGACTGTTGGAAGAGAAGCACCAGGGGGCCGAGCAGTGAGGGGACAAACAGCCTCCATATCACCTCTTCAGGTCCAAATCAACTGAGCACCCCCATGTGTCTGTTAGCTGTAACTACAATATGTAAAAAAATTTAAAAAAAAAGACCTCATGTCACTCACTGAGCTGATGGCTGATCAGAGCAACGGAGCTGCAATTAATCACATGAAGACAACCATAGATATAAAACAAGACAACATTCACCGGTTTTAAAATCCCATGATGCTTCCATGACTTATAACAAATTCAGAAGCCCTGAATATTTAACTCTTTCCTGGCTTGCTTGTGTCTAAAAAAAAAAAAAAATAGACACAGGAAAGCATGGTTGTTGCATTACACTGATTATGGCTAATAAAGACATCAGCTGGAGGTGGGTTAAAGTGAAGATTGTGTGGTGAGTCCATGATTTGAACAGGAGACACATGCAGTCAAATCCCTCACTGGACTGACCTGTCCACAGCCTCCACATCAAAACAGAACCTCTTTTCTATCGAGTCCGTCTTCCTCCGGGTGCACGACTTGAGGGTGAAGCTCTCCTCTTCTCCCTAACAAAGACAAAACATGACAGCGGTATTATT
This sequence comes from Sebastiscus tertius, assembly GCA_916701665.1. NCBI lineage: Eukaryota > Metazoa > Chordata > Actinopteri > Perciformes > Sebastidae > Sebastiscus > Sebastiscus tertius. The sequence goes on along the minus strand of CAKAOH010030025.1, from coordinate 87,406 downwards.
TTTGATCCAGGCGTAACCGACTGCTGAGATGATGGATGTTTTCTTGGACAAGATTGAGACAGATTAAGACAGTAGTTCCCAACCCTTTACCTTAAGGGACCCCCTTTTCTATCATTGAGCAAACTGACGACCTCTGACTAAGTGACTGTTTTATGGATATTACATATTATATTCAATGCGTAACAATAACAGTACAGAACAACTGATTAACTGTACAGTTACAGCAGATTATTTCTTGTGAATATTGCATCAGAGATGAGTTTTCTTGTTATTTTTAGGGACTTTTAATACAATTCTCTGTATTGAGTATTTTTTTTTAACAATCATTCATACTTAATAGACTTGTTTTTCTTCTCCCTGACACTTGGTCATTGCTCTAGTCGCTCTTTAGTCGTTTTAACTGTGTACTTTTCTAATGCAGGACGAGGCTGTTTAGCAGAGAGGGAAGGCTCTGTGAATTCACTGTTATCGCTTTTATCCTGTGAGATTTGTTTTAAGTTTAAAAATATCCTCTCGTGCTTGAGAGCAACTGAAGCTACAGTTTTCCAACTTGCTTGACTTCCAAATGGAAGCACATTGAAATAATTTTGGACAAAGCAATTGGAACGATTTGAGCATTGTCTCATAACAGACTGAACCCTAACACTGTTCGTGAGACACCCAGCTCCTCAGTCATGATGTAAGTGGCTGTTGTTGTGATGTTAGTCTCTTCACTAATGGGGGTTAAGGTTAACTCATTTTCATTCACATATCTTGAGGTCAGAGGTCAAGTGACTGCCTTGAAAATGGCCATGACAGTTTTTCCTCGCCAAAATTTAGCGTACATTTGGCGCATTATTTACTCTCCTTGTCAGATAGTATGACATGGTCGGTACCAGTGGATTCTTTAAGTTTTCTAGTTTCATATGATACCAGTATTGTCACTCTAGCTTTAAAACTGAGCACCCTACAACCAAAAAATTGCGTTAAAGTTGTGTTAATGTGTTAAAGAAATTAGTGGCGTTCAAACAAATCTGCCCAGATCTTGACTCTATGATCCTCTATGTATATGCTCTTGCTGTCTTACTGTGTGGGAGCTGAAAGGCTTTCTGTGATCATCAGTGTTTCTACTTTTCCTTCCACTCAAAATGCTCCTTGAGAGCCCTCAGAAGAAGACAGGCCTGGACCTGCATCGGCTTTGTGTGTAGGTGGAGAGAGTGTTAACAGATAGCACTTTGAGAAAATAGTCGGAGTCATGCTGCTTACTCAAAACATCTTTGGCGACGCTGCACTCTTCGTCTACTGAGGCTGCTGTTGTGGGAGAAATTGTTACCTCTCTCTTCTATAACTGATATTTCCACCATATGACTGTACGCTTGTGAAACACGGCACCGTGCGTCAGAGACGCTCGTCGTCTCGGTGACGCAAATCTTGACATTTTCTGTTGACAATTTACAATATTTTTTAAGCGTTTTCTGCTCGCAAAACTTCAAAAAAAAGCAGAGCGAGCTTGTTGTTGTTGTTGGAGAGCAGCCCAGTGGGATGAACTGGGTGAGAACCAACTGCACGCCAGACAACGTGATGACAGGCTGAAGTGACACTCTTGTATCCATATGTGTGTCTAAGCATGCGGAACATTTGCGTGCATATAGATAAAGATATACATGTAGAGCAGTGGTTCCCAAACTGGGGTCTGGATCCCCTTTAGGGGGGCGCCAAAGATCACAGGGGGTGCACCAGGATTTGTCTGCTCTGAAGTTGTAAAAAATTATTTGATCTGCTCATGTATAAGTAATATCCTAATAACACACTACCTGGATAATATATACAAAAAAGTCTGTATATAAAACTATTTAAAAAGATATATATTTTTTTAAACTTGGTAGCAAAAACTAAAGAAATATTCAATCCATATTTGTTGGCGTTTAGACTTTCAAAAACAACATTTTCACTTTGCTGATCTAGCAGCAAACTAACAACACTATAAATTAAAATTTTTTTAACAACAATAACCAAGAAGCTATTTTGGCTGTAAGGCTATTACAAGGCTATTATATTAAATTAACTAAGTCCTTAACAAAAGAAAGATCATATTATGTATCTACATTCGCCATCACTTGGCGAATCTGTCAAGACGTTATCACTTTATTTATGTTGACGAAACTAATGATCTGTATTCATTAAAGAAAGTTGACTGACTCATTTATTACACTGAATCACAAATTGAGGATTTTGTTTGAGGATTTGTAATTTTGTTTAGGGTGATGATGTCGGGGGGGCTCAGCTTTTCTTTGATACATGTAGGGGGGCTTCAAGGAAAATCAGTTGGGAACTATTGATGTAGATAGCTAGACGGACATTGTAACCTTATCTGTATATATATATATATATAAACGGCCAAAGCTACTCACCGTTTTCCCTCCTGATTTAGGGTCAAACAGGACCATGGTGATCCTCTTTGGCTCACGATGGTACGTACAGTAGTACTTTACCCAGGTAGACACAAATGAGCCTGAGGGAGAGAGAAATGGAGACGGGGGAAGAGAGACAAAAGGTCAAAAACAAAAACCACAGGAATGAAGAGGAAACAATGATGTCAAACGGTCAGAAATAAAAAGGAGACAAGAGAGAGAGAGATGGGGTTAAAACAAAAACAGAGAATGGAAAAGGAAGGAGTCTTAGTCATGCCTGCGTTGGTGCTGAATAGGTAACCGTGGCAACCGCACGCGGTCAGAGCTCCTGTCACGTCTCCAACAGATCAGACTTGACTTCGTCAGCCATAGGTTCATTATGGTTTGTGTGTCCTGCTGCTCTGACAGGGTGTGTGTGTGTGTGTGTGTGTGTGTGTGTATACGTGAGCCAAACAACATGCCCTACACACACTCATCCACTCATTCATGTTTCCATGGCACTGCAACACTGAATTGTTGCTAAATGTTGTAAGATGTGACATGTACAGTCGATACATACGTTTCTCCTGCACAAACAGGTATCCCTCCATGGTGTGCTGGCTGACACTCTTGTGTTCGTGTGGATTCTCCTTCATCTTCCTCATTAGAATCTCCACCTCCGACCGCGTGCTCTCAAAACGGTTCCTCGTCTGTCAACACAAGCAGGTAGAGGAACACACGCCTTTCACTGAATGGTCTGATCCTGATTCAGCTGAACTTGCAACAACTTACACCAACCTCTTTTTTTCTTCTTAGTTCTTATTTCTACAGACAGATTTTTTTTAATATTACATACATGTATATTTATGTGCAGTGCTCGAGGTTATGGTGTGACCTTGTGCTTTGTTTCCATTTGTGTGTGTGAACTCACATTCTGTATGCTGATGGTGAGATCAGTCTTGAAGTGGTTGAAGTCCTTTGCCAGCTCATAGCCGTGGTGATAGTAGGTGAAGAGGCCTTGGAGGAACGCCAACAGCTGAGGGAAACAACAACAGAGAGAAAATGAAGTAGTAGTAGAAGGAAGACGAGGAAGGGACAGAGACATAATGAAAAGGAGAAAGAGAGGAAAGGACGAGAAGGTAGATGAGGACGATGATGATTAAGAAATGCAGACAAAGAGGAAGAGGGCAAATGGAAAGAGGAAATATATGGTTGAGGATTTGGAGGAAGAGAGTGTAAGAAAGGTAGAGAAAACAGGTGGGATAGTGAAAAGGGTGAAGATCAAGTGGAGGACGTGGAAGAGGAAGAGAGGAAGAAGAAACAGAAGGAAGAGGATTAAAAGTGGACAGATATGTTTCATCTAGCTGATTCATAGAACAAGAAGTTAGGAGAATTTGCAATGTGTGTACCACACAACTATGACCAATTCTGAAATATACTGTTGCCATGTGTCAGACAGAAAATGTAATATTTTAAAAGACAGAACTACCTACTTTGTTAAGAGTTAAAAAATCAGGTTTGTGTGGTGTGTGCGCGACAAAATGTCTTTAGTTCCTCAGCAACCACTGAGGTGTTTGTCAACAACAGAGGACTGTGTCTGTATTGAGCAGCTGCTGGGTGTGGATATGTCAAAGTGAGTAAATGTAAGACAACAACAACTTTGAGGAAAAGAATAAAAGAAAAAAAGAAGTGTCTTACAGGCTCCACAAAGTCAAACATCTTCCTCTCTTGGACTTCCTGCACCTTGAAGACGTACTCCAGAGAAACCTCGTAGAAATGCTGCCGTACATGGTCTACCTGGTTGTCCGCCTACAAAGGGTAAAAGGACATTAAAGGGGACATATCAGGAAAAACTAATTTTTTCAGTGCTTCAGATTTGGCTCCCTTTCCCATGTCATATGCGGGCTCATTAGAATCCATCGCCTCCATCTGTTCTCATACACTTTTCATAGCTAAACCAGGATATATAATGAGCGCCAAACGCCGCGTAGGGAGGAGGTCGGGATTGGATGGGTGGGTCAAAAAACACCGGACTTTCACCCAGGAAACCGTCGTTCATGTCCCGTGTGAAACCAGAAGTCAACGTTGATTTATTTGTCACATAAGTTACGTAGTTAAGTTACACCACTTCTAGAGTTACTTTAAGCCAAGCCACGATCTTTTCCTAAACCTAACTAAGAAACTTTCTTGCCTAAACCTAAGGAAGTTGTTTCCTGTGACGACAGAAGTTTATTTTTGAAAAAGGCCGTATGCATGTAACAAGCTGAAATTGACACGTGTTGCTGGACATTCTTAGGAAAACGCACAAAAAAAGGGAAATATTTAAGATATACGAACCGTTGTATGAGAATATGTTGCATGGCTTGAGAACTACTTTTGCAAAAGGTGCACCATATTTGTCTCACAAGCCAATCAGAGCAGTCAGAGGTATATTCAGACAGACATCTGAACATTAAAGGGACAGTATATACATTTTTACACATAAAACGTTTTTTAATGTGTGGATAGGTTGTAACCTGAATTAAAAAATGAGACCTTACGCGACCTTCTGTGTTTCCTCTATCAGCCTGTAGACTGCTTTTAATGTGAAGAATGTGGGCCTGATAATGAGCATAATATGTCCCCTTTAAGAAAACTGACATTCATGGAAAAATATGAGAAATATCACCAATCAGGTGGGAGAAAAGTAGACGGATGTAAACTCAGACACCATCTTACCTCATGTAGATGTGACTCTTTCTTCTTCGCTGAAAGGCTGAGGTGCTTCTCCAGCACTGCACAATACTTCTCTGTCTCTTTGTCATATTTTTTCTTGGCTTCCTACAACAGATAAAACAAAAAAAATAAAACTTTTATTTGGGTGACAGACAGAATAATCAAGTTTCATCTCAGCTCAACTCAATAGACCAAACATCTATTCTAATTCTCATCATCTTAACAAGTAATTTCATCAGTGACTACCATCTGCAATCAACCATAGTCTTGTGCAGTTGGAAAAAAAAAAAGTTTTGGGAACAGAGAATTAGAAAAACTTTCTTTTAGTTTTAGCATTTACATAATATCTTCCATTTTTCAGGGAGTCCAACATGAGATTGTTCCTCCGGGGAGCACAGCTGCTTCTTAAACAACAGACTGTTTCATCAGAGCTGACATCACTGACATCAGAGACAGACAGGGCAGGGTGTGTAAGTTTCTAAGATTGCTGGACTGAAAAATACTGAGAACAAATTGAAAAGTGTCCAAGAAGATCAAGAAACACATGAAGGACAAACAAAACAAGCGCCAAATGTTTCTAATGTTCTTACGGTCACGTTAGGATCGTTAAACTTGTAACGTAATTCAAGCCAGTTGAAGGGGGAGATATGGATGTTAGTAAAGGGATGAACGAGTGGACACACAAACAGAGGAGGGGTAGATCAGGGTTGGTCTCTCTCTGTCCGAGGGCCTCTCTGGGGTATTATTATTCTACATCTGTCCCAGCCAGTTAACATTATTGCATTTCCCAAACTCATAACGTGAGCAGGCTGGAGCTCCAGAGGCAAGCTCAAAAACATGGGACAGATTCAGAATATTTGGTACTTGTCGTTCATGTGGGGCGGCTGTGGCTCAGAGGGTAGAGCAGGTCGTAAAACCAAATCAGAAGGTTGGTGGTTCGATCCCCGGCTGCTCCAGGTTACATGTCGATGTGTCCTTGAGCAAGATACTTAACCCCAAAGTGTGAATGAGTATTTAGATTAGATCCTGATGGGCAAAGTTGGCACCTTGCATGGAAGCCTCTGCCATCAGTGTATGAATGTGTGTGTGAATGCTGACATGTACTGTAAAGCTCTTTGAGTCTGAAGACTAGAAAAGCGCTGTACAAATGCAAGTCCATTTACCATGTGTCTTGCCATAAAATACACCCACAATCAACCTCATTGCTAGATGCCGCCAAATCCCCCACATTGCTCCTTTAAATGATAAAAGTCAAAATGTCTGCTGTGGAAAAGGCCTGTTGGAGGTAATAATGTTTATGGTATTTCGGGGTTTAAAGGATTTTTTTTGCATTAATGTGATGAATTGCGTTCATTTGTTAAGTATTTTATTTGCTGGGCTCGGTTCGTGTGAATTCGTTTTTCCAACTCCTCTTGGAAATAAAAAACTCCCAGATCAATGACAACATTGAAATAATGTCATAATCAATGAAGTCAATAATGCTGTGATGTCAACAGTCACATGTGTTTCATTGCTAAGCCGGTTTCAACAACAACGAGTCCTGCGGGTCCAGAGGAGGAACAGACAGCAGCTGCAGAACACATCAGAGATGATGATCGTCCCTCTAAACAACAAGGCCTCTGTTTTAAAGTCTGTCTCTTTTGACTTTTTCATATTCACTGTGGACATTATGCCTGAAACGACTGCTGCTGCAGTCCTCTGCTGTGTGTCCCTCATCATTTTGACTATAAATACATTTAAAAAAATCACCTGAAGGAAACTTGATTGTCTGACTTTCTATGTGAAAGTAATGTGCGAATGAAAAACACAAATTACACAACTAATATAAATGTCATATTTTCTATTGATCACCGTTTTGTTTTTTTTTTACCAAATTGTTTGTTAAAAGTTAGAGGCATTTCTTTGCACTATTTGTATTTTCTACAACTTACAGAACACTTGACTTGCATATGGATGTTTTATTTCATTTCTCTTTATTGTTGCTCTTTACATACATTTATATATACACATATTTCATCCCTACTCGTGTACATAACCGCTCTGCACATTCCTCATCTTTAGTTGCCAGAGTCAAATTCCTTGTCTGTATGTACTTGGCAAATAAAGCTGATAGGGATTCATTTCAAATTGGTTCGCTTAAATGTACTTCCATCCTCAGCCAACAGGTGGCAATCTCCCCCCAGTATGATTGCTAACTGATGAGTTACTTTTTCTTTTTTCCAGAAGAGTAGAGTAGAGTAGATGAAATGTTTTGATACAGGCTCATGCTCTGATTCATCACAGCTACAATCACCTTTTTACTCCATGCTCCATTGCTCCTTCATGTCAACAGTTACTACCTTACTACAGTAGGAGGTCCCACTGAAACATGAAGCCAACCAATACATCCTCACTCTGCTTAATCAGTAGAAAACAAAAATGATAATAGTATAAATCATTCATTTTGCTCATATATGTGTGTTTACCTAGGCAACTGTTCGCGATCGGACCAAATTCATGACACTCATTAATGACACCTTTCCAAAAATCATTATCATATCATGTATCATAACAACGGCTTATATATCCGCCGCCGTAGGTCTGCCGGTTTCTCTTTTTGAATGTCAGACTACAGAGAGTGTGGAGAGTTAATTCCTCTCATGCAGGTGCAGAACGCATATGCTCCAACTGTCCATTGGCTGTAGTCTTTGCGGTGTGTTGCGGTGAAGTGCAACTTTTTGGGCAAGACACAGGCAACTTGAGGCGAAGCAACACTCGGCCTTCGTTGCCGTTAGTTGTTTGATGTCGGTTTGCTGTGTCTAGGCCTTTAGAGTACAAGGGTGCCAAGTCTTATGATAATCTTAAAAGCAGTGTTGTGCTATTTATGTTTGCAGTGACTGTTGAAGGAATTTCATTACTTGTGTATTGCGTTTTGTTTCTGTCACAATCTCATTCACACAGTGAATAAGATTAGGACCTGGACCTTTAAAGTTTTTCTTTAAATAAACATGTTTCTACTGTTCTTCATCCACTCGCTGTAATTCTACGAAAACTCCTCTTGTGTCAGCTCTGGAGCTTATAGGTTGAGGTGAAACTGTGCCAGGCGAAGATGCTGTCAGTTGTTTTAGGGCTAAACTGGGATTAGTGCATCACTCGTGGTGACCTAACGGCACACATTATGCGTTCACTTCTTAATCTGGCCACCATGTACAATCAAACAATGACCTGCTACTGTATATAAAGGGGATGGATTAGCAAAGTATACACTAAATACTGCATGTATCAGGGGAACCCCCGTGGCTACTCATTTAAATCCGATGGCTAATGACTGCACAGGGTGAGTGCACCATAACCTGCTGTAAGGAGATTTACACATTGAAACGTGGCATATTTAAAACACAGGGCAAGGGATTACCCAAACATGTACAGTATGGTGCTTAGAGAGGGTGTAGGATTTGTTGTTAAAAGTCTGCAGTGCAATAAATTGAAATTAAAAAGTCACATGAAACTAATATTTGTACAGTAGATCTTGAGTTAACATGCTCCTGTTTATCTACTCGCTTACTGTTTCTATACCCTCCTGTACATTCAGAAAGATTTACGCCTGCTGTAACTCTAAGACAACACCGTCCGTGCCATGAGGGAGCCCCTGCTGACCTACGAGACCCCCCCAGTGATTTATGTCAGGATTATGTATTCCTCTAATCTCCTATCCAGGTCATGCAGTGATGGTTCAGACCTTGATTGATGGATAATCATGGGAGAGGAGGAAGACCCTGAGACATGCAGTAATTATTACATATATGTATTTTTACTATATTTAGTTTTTTTTATTACAAGCATGTCTTAAAAGCACTTTGTCATATTCTTGAACTTTGAGCTGCAACGATTAATCGATTAGTTGTCAACTATTATATCAGTCGCCAGCTATTTTAATAATCGATTAATCGGTTTGAGTATTTTTTTTAAGAAAAAAAAGATAAAATTCTCTGATGTCAGCTTCTTAAATGTGAATAGTTTCTTTACTCCTCTATGACAGTGAACTGAATATCTTTGAGTTGTAGACAAAACAAGATATTTGACGATGTCATCTTGGGTTTTGGGACAAGCGGAGGATCGCTGGTTCAAGTCCCCAGCATGGACCAAGTACTGACTGTGAACTGGTAGCTGGAGAGATGCCAGTTTGCCTCTTGGGCACTGCCGAGGTGCCCTTGAGCAAGGCCCCAACTGCTCAGGGCGCCTGTCATTGTACTGTGTAAACTAACATAGTGAAGAAATGTAATTTCCCCACGGGGATCAATAAAATGCCTTTCTTCTTCTTGTTCTTGTTCTTCTTCTTCATAAACAGTACAACGCAGTGAAATTCGACCTCTGCATTTAACCCATCCTAAGCATTTTTTTCTGAAGCTGCTGTGATCAAATCATCTCAAGGAAAATTAAAGAAAACTGTGACTACAAAGTATATGGGTAATTTTACCCAGATGTAAAGACAAGATAAAGAAAACAAGATAAACTGTAACATCTAGAAGGCGATAGTGATATGGAGATCATGTAGAGGTGCCAATGTTGCTGAGGCTGCAACTTTTTCACCTGCAGTCATCCATCAAAGTGCCAAAGGTCACACATCAATTACCCCCGGCAGTGTGCTGAGATCTTTAGTCTACCAGCCATCAGTATAAAGCAGAGTTCCAACATGTACTACTGTATGTTATCATCAGCTGGATGTTATCATCAGCTGTACGTTTTGGGTGTTGTGTCTGCCAGTTCCCTTCTAAGAGCTACAGAAGCACTAAAAGGATTTTATTGATTTATGGTTGACTGCCAGCTTATGGATACCGATGCACAGTACATGTGTTGTAGCCAAAGCCCTTTCTGTCACCCGTCCCGTGGCTGTACGCTGTCGCCTCCTTACCTTGGCTGCACTGATCTGTTCTTTCCTGAACCGCTCCAGAGGCATAATCAGCACATCGTTGGCGTTCTCGATCTGAGGGAACACACACACACATACATAACATCACAGACGAGCAAGTATACATTACTGTATTACAGACATCTCTCACCGTTTTCAGTTAAATTATAATGACCGTTCATATTATCTCTGATAGAATGGAAAACTGAAACCATCATAAGCCTCTGAATTCAGAAGTTCAACATGCAAGCCAAAGCCTATTTGTGAATATTATATGATGCCACACATGATATCATTTTCTAGGAATGACGAACGACTAAATAAAAAACTCAACTAATCCACTGGTAATTTCTTAGTTTATCAGATTCTCAAAAAAAAAATCAATTACCTGTCCTCTGAGTCAATTCAACTAATTTTTGCTGAGTAATCACAATCAGTTTCAAGCAAGGCCAAGCACATGTTCTCTTTTAGAGATTTCAAGACAATAATTCATGCTTTTATTTCTTATCCTCTGGATTATATCTCGGTGTCAGTCAGACGACTATGGCGCGCCTTCACGTTTGCTAAAAAAAAAAATCTAAAAAATAATGCCTTATTAGTCAGATTTGAATGTCATTGCACTGGTTACACCAGTGTAATTGACTGCAAGATTTTACTTTTAGCTTTCAAAGCTTTGAACGGGCTCCAGCATATCTCAGTGACCTTTTACATCACTACTGTCCTCCGAGAACACTGAGGTCATCGGATAAACTGCTGCTTTCCATTCCTGACATTCGTTTGATGCGTAAAGGTGACTGTGCCTTTTTCTGTGTCCGGGGCCCAAGTTGTGGAATTGCCTCCGTCTACATGTTCGATCAGCCCTCACCACTGAATGCTTCAAGTCATTTGTCAATTTCAGCCTTTTTCCTTTTTACTGTTGTTTTTAAACTGTACTATATAAATAAACTGACTTGACCTCTCATTGACTACCTATAATGTTCCTTGAAATTCGATGGGTCACTCACCATACGTGTCCTCTCATCTTCCAGGTTCTGTAGGACCGCTGCGAACTCCTGGAGAGACTTGGCTGATGACGGAACATGTTGGTAGACAGAGAGAGAGAGACATAAAAGAAAAGAGATAACTATCATGAGAGACAATCAAGTACAGGCAAAGACAGTTGGCACGAGGTGGGGAGGGTGAAGCTTTGTTTCTGCTTTTGGACCTCTTACAAATGTTTCTAAACTCGTGAGACAGCAGAGTAATTAACTAGAAATGAAACAGATATTCAGATGGGTTGTTTCTATGGCGCTTTCACAGCGAGCACAGCTCAGTTCTCGGTTCCCCGCTCGCTGGCAAGCGAGAAACCGGCTACATTGTTTTGGGTCAGAGTTTCCACTTCAGTTGCCTCCGTCCCTGTCCAACACTTAACACACACACACACTTAGACGCAGCGAGAGCACACACACACACACACTGAGCACGTGCAGCATGTGTAGTGGCATGCACACAGACAGTGGAGTTTATTCCTTAATCATCACAACACACTTACACTCGTCTGCTTTTCAACATCAGACTTCAAGGTTTTGGTTCTTGGAAGTTAGAATCAAATAAAAAAGGAGCAGAACTTCAAGACTATGCGAGGAATGCATTTGAAAAACAGTGCAATCCTTTTAATAAAGCTCATAAAATGCAGTCAAACCTTTCAGTGAGCTCAATCACACATTCTTAATCAATCGCATGGAGTAGTAAAAATGTGTTACTGAGAGAACAACAACAAGATATAGACCCAGTAAAACTAACAGAGGCTGTTTGTTAGGGGGTGGAGGGGGGAAAATCGATATATAGCATAGTATCGCGATATTTTGCGTGGCAACACTGTATCGATACACAGATGTCAAGTATCGAACTTTTATTATATAATCTATTAACCTCTTAGCAATCTAATGTCAGGCCCGACGGCGGTGGTATCATATGAAACTAGAAAACCTAAGGAATTGGTACCAAACATATCATGTTAGCTTGTCGGTAAGAACACTAAATAACACTCCACAGTTACACTAAACTTTGGAAAGAAAAAACTGTTTTTCCAAAGGGGTCCCTTGACCTCTGACCTCAAGATATGTGAATGAAAACTATAAGATGAACAGAATGAAAACTGTATCTTATTAGATAAAACTGATGTGGACAAACTGCATAATTTGCAGTTGAAAAAAGGTAATAGATTGCAATATATCATATACTCAGCATATCACAAAGTGTTTAAAATCACAATAAGATCGTATCATGACTTAAGTATCATGATAACATCATACCGTGGGGCCTCTGGTGATTCCCACTCCCACTATTTGTAGGCTACTTTTCCATTGCTGTGTAAGGAAACAATTTTATCATTAAAAAAAAAGTTGTTTTTTTTAAATTGATTTGCTGTAATCCATTCAGAGTGAAATCATCACTGTATCATCAGAGAGAAGAAACAAGTTTGGACACGAGTACGACGATGAATATCCTAAAAAAAACAACAGCGCTGTGTGGTGCAGCCCTGTTGAGCAGCAAGCTGTTCAGGAAAGATAGCTGGGGTTAGTTAAACAACAGTAGTGGGTGGGTCGGCCCAGTGAGAAGCTGCAGCCTGCACAGACAGAGCCAGGCAGCATGGGAGGGTGTGGTTGGTGACTGATGCACGTTTCGCAGCAGGCTGCTTGGTCAGCGACAGAAAAAGCACTGGAGGGCCTGGATGAGTTCATGGAATCATTTTTTACACAATATTCTCATGTATGTATGGGACAGCGTGACGTTTATAACACTGGTTGGTGATGGGGGAGTTAAAAAAACGGGATATGTACAGCAAGCAAGAGCAGTGAAACATGTCACTTCATTAGGAGACGTTGTCATGTTCTTATTATAGAGGAAAAGGCAACATTCAAATTGTAATCATGACTGTAAATGTCATGTAAATGAAGCTTTAATTGAGGAGAATGAGCAGAAATCTACACTGTAAACTGGACTGTAGATAGCATGTTATCTGCACAACAGATGTGCCTGATGCCACTGGAAAAATCAATGTATTGATTGTTAGCACATCACATAATGACAACAGAGAGGATTAGTGGATTAAAGTGAGGATTAGGCAATTTGACTGGCTTCACCTTCTGGATTTTGCCAAAAATACAGAGAAAATTCATTTTCAGGTAATGATATACTTCACATTATATTATATTATGGTTTAAAGATTTCAACATGGAAATGAAATAATACTATTTAGATAAAATATGATCACAGTATTTAGCTTTATAGCCTGTAATGTGCAATAATACACTGCTGTGTACAATTTAAATGTGAAGTTTTTCTCCTTTTTTTTAGGCACCAAGGTCACAGAATGGCCGGTCAGTTAAACTAGTTAAATGACTTTTCATATGATTTTCATAATTTGCCAATGAATTCCACTTGATAGCATTCATAAAAGAATAAGCTTTGATACCAGGGATGCACCGATCTGCCTTTTTCAGTCTTGTTACAGACAGCGATACCTGGGCTTTGGGTATAGGCCGATACCAAGAACCGATCCGGTACCAGTGTTTAATTAATAAGCATAGAGCTTATTAATTAATAAGCTGGTATCGGATTGGTTCTTGCCTCACTGTGTGGAAGTGACTGGAACAATTTTTTTTTTATGTGTAAGGCAACATCAGGCTGGACTTAAATATTGCTTTCCTAACTTTGTAAAACAAAATGTAACAAATAAATACATATATATAAATTGCTTTTAAATGACTGAATTGTTATTTATTATTAAAATAATAAATCATACATCAGCAACTTGGTAAAAAAATCTTTAAAATTAACAGGAATTACAATCAAGTGTAAACCTTCTTAATGCAGCAACAAATGGTCAAAACTTAAATAGGAATTCAAATTCCAGTATATAATGTATATGGTATATAAACATAGAACTGAATTGAATAGATCAGCCCCATTGACACCGATACTGATACAGCTATATGAGTCAGTATGAGCCTGATATCCTATCCGGTATCGGTATCAGTGCATCCCTTTTTGATATTTAAAAGAAAAGAATAATGAATAGATTCAGGTCAGCGGCATCATTTGAGACTGATTGTTACGGCTTCCTATGTAATTGCATTAAAAACCAAGCCAGCCTTTAGATCAGTGCTGATGTGACAGTTCTATTTCAGCGACGACTAAATGACAACACATCGTGTACCGTCTATTTACAGGCTTTTCCTCTGCTGGTACAGGGAATATATTGGATTTCATATCAGCAGGCTCACCTATGCATATCTCATCATCCGTCTCTGCATCTCCGATACACTGGAATTTAAACTCGTTGAGAGAGTCGGCAAACTTCCTCTTGGCTGTTGACAGACCTGAGAGAACGGAGAGAAGAGAAAAAGAGACGGTCAGGTTTAGTGTTTTAAGCATTGCATTCTTACTTTAGACCAGGCCTAGCAACAAGCAATACACCCATGGCAGACAATCACTCTCATGTCTTGATTTTACTTTTTTTATTATTATTATACAGTTACTGAAAGTGAGAGTGAGTGGAAAGAGGCTAAACGTAGACAGGCGGACACTGTGAGTGGATCCCCGGTGGTGTTAGTGATGAAGGTCGACAGCTCCTACACTTGTGTGGAGGTTTTTTTGTGTGTCTGCACATGTGTGTGTGTGTGCTGAGAAAGTGCAAAAAAAAGTTCCATTAAACCGAAGTCACGTTTGCCAAGTGAGGCGGTGAAAAGCCTCGGACAGATGGATGCCTTTCAAATAATACATGAGGCGCTAAGAGCTCCTAGGAGACAGACACTCACAGCGAGTTTGGCTTCCCGTCCGTTTAAACTCGAGGCAGGGTCACCTTCACAAACGATATTTCCTGTTGCCGGACAAGGATCGACATGAAAGAGACGCTTCTCATAACTATCTTAGAAACTGTGTATATTCGAGGAGAGACGCACTGCGATCCCGAGTTACAGGATTGTTTAAATGATGACCATCTCTATTGATGCTTTGGCGTATTATTCCTTTACTTTCATGGTCAAAGAAGAAAGACAAAACATGAGTAACAGCATGATGTGGTCAACCGCGGTCCCCAGCAGGGATATCCCACTTTTCCAGAGACAGATGATTGCACAAGTGAATGTGTATTGCAGAGGAGTCTTGAGCTTAAAATGAAGACAATGATGCAGAGAAATAAAGAGGGAAAGAGAGATTAAGAGTCTCAAATAGGAGTCAGGGAAAGGACAGTGGATGTAGAAAGAGAAGACAGACGGAGTGTAATTGACCATGTTCATGTAAATAACACACCATGCAGATAATTGTGTGTGTGTGTGTGTGTGTGTGTGTGTGTGTGTGTGTGTCTGTGAGAGCGTTTGGAAAGATCTGCTGCCAGTCGCCGAAATGAAACACAGACCAAGGAGCTCCTGGATGAGCTGCCAGAAACACACAAACACCACCGTCTCTCCTGGGACAGACCCAGTAAAAACACACAGTCACAGCGGCTCCGTAGCGTCAAAATAACTAAAGTACGACCAAACTGAGACCACACTCCGACCTTGAAGGATAAACTGCGGTTTAGTGCCAGTAACCAATATAGAAAAAGAAATACTTTACGTCTTCCAGTAGTCTCCCAATACCATGTATACTGTCACTGTTCATGCAACAAGCAGCCAGGGCTGTCCTCGACTGAAGAACCACACAAAAGCCTGTCTTCAAATCTTGTGTTTACCAGAGATGTGCTCATAAGATCCTTGGGGATAAGTCATTCAGCATGAAAAAAGCATAGAAAAATGACTAATTGACTAAAGAAATCTTAGTAAACTAAGATTAAAATGAGGGGGCAGCCCTAGCAACAATAGTAGTCTTAGGCTGTGACATACACAATCAAATGAAAACTCTATAACAAAGTTGGAGAGCAGTAAAACTACAGTGAGATACAAACAATATGGACTGTGCTGTTCTGGAAGTGATAAAATTATATATTTTGGATTTAAAAAATGCCTTCTGGCAGTTAAAAAAAAGAGGTTTTATTAATGCAAATTGTAAATAATGTTGTAAATAAGTGTCACATGTGATGAATTAATAATATAAATGACAAAAATCACCTGTTCATTGATTGTATTTGTTAAAATCTGATCTCAGACAGGTACGGTGGCTTGTAGCGGACATGAATATTGAATTATAGAAATCAGTCAAATAGCAACTAAGGCTGCAATTAATGATTATTTTCATTGTTTATTATTTTCTCGATTAATTGATTAGTTGTTTGGTCAATAAAAAGTAAAAAAAAATGGTGAAAAATGTTGATCAGTGTTTCCCAAACCCCAAAATGACGTCCTCAAATGTCTTGTTTTCTCATACTATGTCATAGAGGAGTATAGAAACCAGAAAATATTCACATTTAAGAAGCTGGAATCAGAGAAGTTTGATTTTTTTTCTTAAAAATGACTCAAACTGATTAATCGATTATGAAAATAGTTTCCGATTAATTTAATAGTTGACAACTAATCGATTAGTCGCTTCGCACACTTGGGTGTCGCTCCCCACTGTCGAGCAAATAAACATGTGTTCAGGTATAAGACAGCATGGTGTCGCTGTTTTAAAAAGCATAGTATAACCTACTCTTTGCAGCTGTGGATGTACACACAGCAGCTTTAAAAGACAGAAATGTCAGCACATGGCAAAGTCATCTGTGAGATACTAGCAGTCAGTGACTCAACAGCCCAGTGAAAGCTCTGCAGAGTGACATATGCTTGTTTGTTTTGCAGGAAAAGAATATTAGTCTAACTATAGAAGGTATGCTTCATGCTTTTTGCATGTTTTAACGCACTAGTGCTGCAGTAAAGTGATTTAATAATTACTTTAATTATCAAAATCAGCCACCTTACATACACTGACAACAGGTATAAACTGTATTACAACAACGTTTCAGATGTGATGTTATTGAAATGTTTTCCATTACACATTTTTATGATCGCCTCAGTGTGACTGATGCTATGCGTCCACTGAGCTACACAGAACTACATCTCTTTCTACACCGCCCTCCTCTCTTTCTTTTGCTTCTCTGCGCTCTATTTATTTTTGGCCTCCCTCTCCTTTCTGCCACTGACAGTTCCTCTCAGCACCTCGTGAGTGAAACGTGCCCGTCGTCGTTAATTTCTCCACTCTGGCTGCTGCCACACTCCACGTGCTCTCCTTCATAAACATCAAAACCAGCCACAGAGACCAAGAAGTAGGAAAACAGAAGGGCATAGCCTCAGATAGACTTACACTGCTGGACGTGTATCAGTCACCCACTTCTACTTCATTTTACAGTTTTCATACATGTTGTTTTGCCAACAGCAGCAGGTTTCAGTTGAACAGTTTTGTTCCTATAGCAACCACTACTAGCATAGTTTAACTGACATTGATACATCCACAGTTTTATCGGGCATCTTTTATCTAGTCCTCATGTGCACTTGTTGCTCTTGTTTTTTATTACAGCTGTTTTGTGATTTAGTAGAATTTAGTTTTTCTATGCTGCTAATCAAGCTCGTCACTATACTAGCTTTCTGGAGCTAATGTGTTGCTAATGCAACGTTCTAAGTAACTGTTGAATTAAAGGTCCAATATTGTAAAAAGTGAGATTTCCATGTTTTTATTTATAAGGCAGGTTTAAGTGCTGCAGTATATAAATACAGTGAAATTATCAAAACGGTAAAAAAAAACACACAGCCCGTATTCAGAAACTGTGCCTTTGAAACAAGCGGTCAGGATTTCTGTAACTTTGTGATGTCACAAAACTACAATATATAGACCATTACACAGTTTTAAACCTAAACATTCTCAATGTGTCCCCGTTTATTTCCAATCGGACACCAGTAAAACGTCTACCTAAAAAGTACAGTACAAAAGTAAAACAAAATTCTATTCTATTGTCATATTCTACCGAAATGGCCTATTAGTATTAGTATTATTAAGTATTATGAATATAATAAGCATTTTAAGTCCAAAATGGCGGCAGCGGCTGTTGTAAAAAAAAAAAAAAACACTGAAGTTTCGTCTCTTTGCTTCTATACTCTTTGTTTCCGGTTGCAGTGTATGCGCATGACGTCAGCTGACAGGAAGTAAACATGGACCAAGCTGTTGCCTAGCAACGCAATTCCATTAAAATTGCAAGTTCCAATTGTTACTGTACTGTACTGTACTAACTCAATGTTTCAATATAATTGGTTAAACTCTAGTTTATGGAATTTTAATGTCTGCTGTCTTCAACCTTTATTGGAAGTGTGTTTAGCTCGCAGCAGAGCTGTGCTTACACTCATAGTAAGGGCAGAGGACATTTCTCAAAATTTTGATAAGTCACAGAGCCATAAAACATGCTGTTGCATTCTGATTTATTGAGTCTGATGTGACACAGAAACATGCATGTAGCACTTACGGTAACACCCATGTCTGGAGATTTTAAACCTTGATAGCTAATGGAACAATGATTTTCACAATTGCCACCAAGGCCTGAATTAGAAGACATGAAATTAGCTGCTAATTCCCTAATTTCTGATGAAATAAATTGTAATGGGAGGTTTAGGAGTTTAAACAAATAAGAAAAGGTTTGTTTATGTGTTTTAGTGAAACCAGAATCTTGTGCCATTACAGAAAGTGCATTTTAAACCTTCAACACTCAGACTGGTGACTGCTGATTGACTGCGAGTAGGGAAATTGGTCTGTGATGAATTTCTTCCTGTATAACTTTAGAACGTCCGCACAAAACATTGACTTTAGAGAGAAGCCCCTCCTCTGATTCTGGTGATGAATGCACTCAGGAATGAAAAGTATATCACTAATACAATATCAGCTTTTTCAACAAAGCTTAAGTGCTTTAGGGTAGATTTGTCCTTAAACAGACAGAATTCATGCTGAACACAAAAGAGATTGATGTCGTGTTTGGTTTATTGTCTCTGCTGAAATAAAACTGCTTCTATTAACTAATACCTTTATTCCTTCCCGATTTCTTAATCAGTTCAGAACACATTGAAGGCGTTGAACAGTTTGGTTTTGAGGAACAAAAGCTGAAATGTTACAAACCACTTCTGAAACTTTCCCAACTTCTGCAAATACGTTACTTAAATTACTCATTACACATGTCTGGAAAACATCCCTAAGAATTTCATACAACAGGACCAGAGAGAAGCCTCTCATATACTTAGAGAGAAACATTTGAGACTTTTACTTTGAAAATTCAGAGCCACAAACTGTCCTCATTAAGACCAGCACACAGGAACTCCCCAGACCTGAATATTTTCATAGTCATAATTGACCACATTTTTAAACTTAATCAAATAAAAATATTTAATTTACCATCAAGCTCAAATTTTAAAGGCTGCAACTAACGCTTATTTTCCGATTGCATTATAATAAAAGACTGATTTTCCTTCCTTCCTGCAGATCACTGCAATAATTCAGCAGCAGTAACCATAAAAACTTTCATGATCGCATTAGTTGCTAACGAAATAATACATTTTCAAACATTAAAAGCTCCATGTTGTATCTACATGCCACAAGTACTTTCGCTGTTTGACTGTGAATGACTTTATTCTACTATGGAAACAATGAGTTCAGATTGCATCAATCAAAACTGTGATGAAAAACAAGCATGCATTTGTGTTTAGCTTACGTGCCCTTGGAGGATGTCTCACTGTACATTTTGGCAAACTATGTGATGAGGTAACGTAATAAGTTTTTCTGGCTCGTATATGCAGATACATCATGCATGTCATATCGCTCCCCATGGCTATGTTCTATATAGATGCTGGCAACGGCGGCGCACACTCGTACACATACAAACACACATATGTCCATGTACATCTGTACATACACACACACACACACACACACACACACACACACACACACACACACACACACACACACACACACACACACACACACACACACACACATCAGCTCAAAGCACGGCTCCCAGCTCACTCAGACTATGTTTCTAAATCAGAAACACATTGTTGGCCGATACGACTCCGTAAGTTCTCGCCAACACAAATGAATTACTACAAAACAAAGAAAGAATTACATGCCACAACAAGTACATTATCCAGAGAGGCTTTTCTGGGTAAAAGACTGTCTGCTTACAGATGTAGCGAGCAGTACTGATGCCTTACCATTTATGGTTCTGTAGCTATTTCATTGCAGGGATTCAAGCCCCAGGTGAAAGGATACTTCACCAACGTGTTGATAGAAGTAACATCGCAGGTATATGGAGGACAGAGTAGAGCGTCATGTGATATGTGAGGTGTGCATTTTGATTGCCACTGCTGCCATTTGTGTTCAAGTGCTAAAGGATCAGTTCGTCCGAATTGTTGAAAAAGAAAAAAATCTTTAGTGATATTTTTGTCCGGATACCACAAGGGAAAGGTCAAAACAAGCTCCTTTTTGGAGTGGATTTTGATGAAAACACCTATTAATTAGGGCTGTGTGAAGGCAGTTTCTGTGAAGAAGGACTTGAAAATCAAGAGAAAGTCTTTTAAAGGTTTAATAAACACTTGCAAGTGGGCAAACAACCATCAACATAAATGCTCAGGGCTGAGAGCCCTGAAGCTCTCCGTTTTGTGACATTTATACCCTTGCGTGCATGCTCACAGTCGTATATCTCACATTATCTGTCTGACTGACACTTCTGTCCCTTTTAGGGTTACTTGTCCTCAAATATGCGCTACAAGTTCGTTGACTAAGTATGCAACACTGAAACAGAAAAAGGCTTTAAGGGCAATGAGTGTCACCTGTCAATTGATTCAAATATTTAATCACGGTTAATCGCATGATTGTCCATAGTTAATCGAGACTAACCTTATCTTTGACAACCCTGGTAATCAGTAATTAAGTAACGTATTTGCAGAAGTGGGGAAAGTTTAAAATCAGAAGTGGTTCGTAACGTTTCAGCTTTTGTTCTCGAAAACCAACTGTTCAACGCCTCCAATGTTTTCCGAACTGATAAGAAAACTTTTTTAAAAACCGGAAGGAATAAAGTTATGAAGCAGTGTCATTTCCGTAGAGGCAATAAACCACGGACTATCAAACCAAATAGGGCTTCAATCTTTTTTGTGTTCAGCATGAATTGTGGCTGTTTAAGGAAAAAAAAACTTCTCTAAAGCACTTAAGCTTGTTGTCTGCATTCATGAGTGCAGCGGGAGAATCAGAGGCTTCTCTCTGAAGTCACTGTTTTGCGCAGACGTTTTGAAAGTCATACAGGAAGAAATTCATCACAGAGCAATTTTCCCCTACTCACAGTCAATCAGCAGTCACCAGTCTGAGTGTTGAAGGTTTAAAAATGCAGTTTCTGTAATGGAACAAGATTCTGGTTTCACTAAAACAAACCTTTTTTTGTTTTTTTTAACTGTAATAAAGTGTCTCGGAAAACCTCCTAAACTCCTCAACCTCCCATTACAGTATTTTGACTATTATTGGTTCGGATTCACCAAAGCACAATAGCACCAACAAAATAACCGATCAAGGCAGCGGTAGACCAGCAACTCCCGTGTTCTGCAAGGTAAAATTACTCTTTTTTTCCAATGGAGTCTGGTGGCTTTGGCGAGAGCATAGATGGATACAACGGCTTTAGTTCCCCTTTGGAAAGGGCTGTCTGACGGCGATGTGAGCCTTTCTTTTAGGTGGTTAAAATACGTTTTGCAGCATTTTAGCACAGCAGTAAATTGCTTTCCTTCTGTGTGGTAACTCCTGTCTGCTTCTCCAAGCTGTGGGCGTGCCGACTTGTCATCTACTGTAGGTAATACACTGACTATGGACAAGTACCTCATACAATCCCACTTCAAAACACCAGAACTACCCCTTTAAGTTGCACAGCTCATATACATACAATAAACCACCAAACTGCCCCTTGCTGCAGCTGCAGCATTCCATCATCGGTATTGCTGCGTAGGTCTATTGTTAAAGTGATAAAAATCAAACATCAGATGGAAAATATTTGAAATGTCTTGAATATGCAATGTCAGATTTGCAGCTGAATAGGAAAAAAAAAGCCACATTGTTGGAGGTTCCTACACGCAAGATGCATCCATGATGCTACGCTGTCACTGCTCCTTCGTGTGCCAATGTGTGTGTGTCTCCATGTCCGTGTCCAGGCAGGAAGGACAGCTGAGGACAGTGGCAGCTAAAAATAAGTGGCCCTGTTGACACTCGCCTCTCTGTCCTCTTCCCCTCTTCTTTCACACTTGTGCGACAGAATTCCCCCCATTCTTCTCTCTCTTTCACCGCCTCCTGAGCTCCTGACAAAGCCCAATGGACCCGCACACAAATAAACAAACAAACTGAATGAGAATGAGGCTAAAAAGAAGTCGCTCAGACAACAACAGACTCTTGTGACTTATTTGGAAGAGAAAATGAAGGCGAACATTAAAACTAATGCCCTAACTGTCTGTTGTAAGCCTCCATCACAGTTTGCAGACTTACTTGTTGGTTTAACTTTGATCTATAACACTTGCCAAACAAATTTTTCTTTCCAATGAGGAATTATTGCTCAGATTTCAGGTGCAATCACTTTTTACATCCAAATAAAGCTGATTAGAGCACCCGATTCGACTGTTATCCATCGCTATAAGCACCATACATGTGGGTCATGAGGGGCCTACTACGTTGTAAAAGTGAAAAAGTAAAAGCAACACGTTGTAAAACTGCATGAAAAATTACGTTTTGAACACAGACAAAAAAGGCTTCTTTAGGTTTAGGCAACAAAACTACAACTTTGTTAGGTTTAGGCAACAAAACATTGTGTTTTGGCTTAAAATAAAACATGAACGTGAAACTTAACGCTTGTGAACACAGAGACAACTACACATTGATGGTTTAACACAGGATTTAAACCTTCTTCTGCTCACATGGATTTTCATGCTGTCTATACTACAGCGCCTGACTGCCACTTCCGCTCCGGTCATAATTACTACAGTCACTAGAGGTCGCTGTCGTCTTCTTTTATTCCTTCTTTCTGTGATCTACCATGTGAATAGATGATAAAACCTCATATTGGTTGTAGTAGGCCCCTACTGACCCACATATATGGGGCTTATAGTGACCGATAACGCCTATTTAATAGTCTGACAACAGTTTAATCGGCTGCTTAGATAATTGAACTTGCAGTAACGTCGCTGGGTTCCCAGATTTAGCAATTACTTTGATGATTTTTTACTTCGCTTCACTTTTATGGCCGCAAAACCAAAGTCGTTTCTTTTTTTTTTCGGCTCAGCATTGCCTCACTGAGGCGTGACTATTACACGCATGTATGTAGGTGCAGTACCAGCATCGGGCAACAAAACCACTTACTTAGGTTTAGGAAAAACATAAGCAAAATACAAAGCATACAGCATAGCAGAAGTACGGAAAACATGTCACTAAAAAACACGTCACTAACGTAACTTACGGCGTTCTTATTCCACGCTTTTGTCTTGCGCAGTATCGTGTCATTCACACGCCTTTTCGTGCGACCGGGCTACAGTATACTACAGGTGCTTAGTTAGTGCCGTGACATGTTGCTGTTTAGGGCAAAAAGGGCCAAAGGTGGTCAGCATGAGGCAAAACAGCTGTCTTACTTCTTAGTTTCTACATCTGGAGAGTCACACTGACATTTCTTAAAGAGGGTTTGCTTTACTCAATACTGGTGAAGGGAATCCTGTCAGCCTTAAATATGCCAGTCACATACTCTCACTGCAGTTTACAATGACATTTGAAGGACAGCGGTTTGGATACAACTGGAATGAGGCTCACAGGGAGAAAACACACACACACACACACATACATACACACACAGCACTGTAAGCTACACAAAAGGAATCTGTAATTAACCACAACCATGCAGCAGCGAGAGCTGTACAACGGCCGCTATGTGTATTAACTCACATACACTGTCCAAAGAATGGGCCTGTGTGATATCAACAGGATATCCAGCAGTAGCTTGAACTCTGCAGTAGCTTTGTTCCACGAGCATGTGAATAGAAACCCTATTCATCAAGTGGGACAAACACACACACACACACATGCACACCATTCATGTGTGGAGACAAAGACAGATTTCAGTCTCTCCTCATCTAGTTCTTCACAAGAGCCAGCAGCCAAGCAAGGAGAGGAATTTGTGAAAAGACGACGGAGTGACATATTCAAGCGTCCAGGCAAGATGGAATGATCTAGTATAAAGTTTTACTAGTTTGTTTTGATCGAAAAGAAATTAACGGCGGTGTAAATATTGCTTTGAGGTCTCCGTGGTTCTTTGGTTTACTTCCATATGTGGCTTCGGACTAGTACAATAGCTGAGTCGATATAGATGTAACATTTGTTAGCGACAGTGTGTTTCATGTTAGTTGAGGTCCAGCCTTGTGGGTGAGAAGAATAAAGTTTTGTAACTGCCAAAAAATGTCTGTCATGTTTTATTACATGCACAAAAACAATGTCCTTTGTGAGGAATATTGACTGTTTAATGGACTATTTGAAGCTGCACTTAACGGTTTTTTTTTTTTTAAAAAAGTGATCCATTGTGTTTCGCAAAACAACAAGAAGATTAGGCTGAAATATTCTTAATGCCATGTTTATTACGTGTTGGATATTTGCTTTTCATCTCAATTTAACAGTCATATAAACAAATAGAGCTGTGTGCTGCCATACTGTTAAAGATATTTGGGTCTAGAGCAGTATAGCCTGACCAATGGATTTTGAGGAAGATACCAATATCAATAGTAGGGGTGTAAGAAAATGGCATGTTTGTAAAGGAGGGACTCGTGGGTACCCATAGAACCCATTTTCATTCACATATCTCGAGGTCAGAGGTCAAGGGGACCCCTTTGAAAATGGCCATACCAGTTTTTCCTCACCAAAATTTAGCATAAGTTTGGAGCGTTATTTAGCCTCCTTCACGACAAGCTAGTTAGGACATGTTTGGTACCGATGGATTCCCAGTATCTTCTTTCTAGCTTTAAAACTGAGCCCACCACAACCTGAAAAATCGCAAAATGCGATAATGCGTTAAAGAATTAGCGGCGTTAAAATGAATTTAACGCGTAATTATCGTATTTTTAGGTATATGCTGGTGTCTTCTTTAGTTTATATTATGACAGTTCTCCTAAAATAAGATTTCAAAAAATCCCAATATACCACCTTGCTCATAGTATCACAATATATTCAATCGTAACCCCTGTATCATGATATGTAACGTATTTCAGATTCTTGCCAATACACAGATCTAATCAATAGTCAACATATTAAGCCAATTTAAGTTTAGCGTAGCTTTTTCCTACTCTCATATGCAGTGAAATGCTTTACTGTAGAGCCCGGCTGTGATAAAGGAGAGCAGCACTGTGGACAAAACACAGTAAAGTACCGTAAAGGAAGGTTTGATTTTGCTGCCAAATCCCGTCACCTCTCTTAGTAAAATCCTGTAAAACGGATCCAATATCTAACAGCCAATAACCTCACCCCTGGCCAAAACACTCTTGTTTCCTGTGTGTGTGTGTGCAATGTGCTTATAATGAGAGAAAGACTGAGAAACAGAGAAGCAGAGGGGGAGGAACATACACAGAAAGAGAGCAGCCGATACCGGAAAGGTCAATACTGTCAAACTCAAATATCATCACTGTGGCATCCTGACAGCTTTACGCTGAAACAAATACACTCTTGTGAGTCTGAATCTAACGCAATCTCTGTTCAGCCTCCTTCCCTTCCTCAACACTAAAGCAGGAGTGGCTCAACATTAACTTTTAAAAGGAAAAAAAACAACAACGAATGCCCATCATCGAGCATTGTGCGTGAACCTACAGTACATGGCCGGTGCTTTCCTGTTGGACAAAGAACACAAGGTCAGTTTGACAGTTAGTGGGGAGGAAACACTACTTTCACTGGGCAACAATAAGCCTCAGAAACAGTGAAAGTGTGAGAGAGAGAGAAAAGGCGAGGAAGTGGAGATGGCTTCTTTTGGGCGTTGCCATGGTGAGGGGGGGGGGAGCAGAGGTCAAGGGTCACCCTTCGCCTGTCCATTCTGCTCAGTCAGCTTTATGAGAAGCAGACTGGGCCGACACACAACATCTCATTGCTCTTCTTGTGCCCACGGTGGAGCGTATATACGGGTGATTAAGGTCAAATCTGGCCATGAATGTAGATCCCGTTACAGATCCACATTTCAGGTCCATCATCCGCCGGTAATGCGATCCACCGACACAGCTGGAGAACAGTAAGAAAAAAAGCTCACTGCTGTCCAGTAACATTATGTCTATACCATCTAACACCTTGTCATGCAGCCCCTGCAGGGTGTGTGAAGTAGGTTCATGTTTAGAGGATAAAGGTGGATTACTAATCCCAGTAGAATCATATTCAGCCTCTTCAGTTATTGGCATAAATAATGTGTATCCCAACTGCGCACAAAGTCAAATGTGTTGTTATGACACAAGAGCAAACATATCCAAGAGCGTTTCAATACTGTGTAAGTTTGAGTTGGATGCGACAGCGATATAACGTCACTTCAGAGATCGAAAGAAAGGGTGAGAGATTGGCAGAGAAATGAGGGAAAAAAAAGAGAGGAAAAACAGCTCGGAGATATTTTATCTCATCACCTTCCAACGGCTATAAGCTGGCTGCCTGTACAGTAGATATGTCATCAGGACGAGCTGCTGCCAAGATGCTCGAGACAACCTCCAGGCTGTGGCTGACTCTTCACACAAACACCCCTGCACACATGCAGGAGACACATGCATTCGTATATTAATGTGAGCACACCATTAAATGTTTAGGGGGCAGCTGTGGCTCCAGAGGGTAGAGCAGGTCGTCCACCAATCGGAAGGTCGGTGGTTCGATCCTCGGCTGCTCCGGGTCACATGTCGATGTGTCCTTGAGCAAGACACTTAACCCCAAATTGCCCCCGAAAGCATAGCCATCGGTGTGTGAATGAGTATTTAGATTTAGATGGGCAAAGTTGGTACCTTAACAGCCTCTGCCATCAGTGAATGGGTGAATGCTGACATGTAGTGTAAAGTGCTTTGAGTGGTTGAAGACTAGAAAAGCGCTATATAAGTCCAAGTCCATTTACTGTTTACCATCTAGGGTTAAATTAAATTAGTTTTTTTAATACTGTATGTCACATTGCTAATATATTAGCAAGTTTTATACATGAAAACACCTATAGCCACGCTAGGGACTCAGTGAGGGTATATTTGTGTGCAAATGATCGAAATTTGTATAACAAATATCGTATCATTGTCCAAGTTTATCCTGATGAAACTTGTGATTTATACCCCTATTATATACATGAATTTATTTATAAAATAAAAATTGAATTGTTTTAGATTCACAAAAGCAAAGCTAACATACTGGACATCATTTCCATAGTTTTCTAAATGACATCCTTACTTGCACAGCATTGAAATCTATCAGAGGTTTTTCAGATACAGAACAGCTTTTTATTGGCCAGAAAGCTCCACTTCCTATTGACCAGCATGGTGCCCACGAATGTGTGCTCCAAAAACGTACTCCACCACATCCACTAGAGCTGTTTCAAAACAGACAACGTACATCTGTGCACACACACACACACACACACACACACACTTGCACAGTTTCTACATACCTCTCAATCACGCACTAATTGCCCCCACTTGTATAAATACTCCTGCTGGTGGTTTAACTACAGGCCTGACACACACAGACCCCCCACCAACCAAACTCCAGCCATTCACTGTCAAGTTTTATTTTTGAACACGCGTTTAAAGACACAGAAACGCAACGACAAAAAGGAAATGAGGTAATATTAAAAGCCACGATTTAGTACTTCAAATTTGACACCGCGTGGTTTAAAATTATTGAATGTGAATGAAAGTAAACGACTGTTCGTTTTCCAGTATAATAAGCAATATATGTGTCATTTGTTTTAGCAAACCGGATTAAGCCAAAATCCTTGATTTGGGGTCTTACAACTTTAATTTTTACTCAAAAGCTTCAGTTTCATAAATCCATAACGCGGTTGCCAAAAATTGTTTTGTTTATACGACCGAGACCGTGAACACACATTACGGACATTTGTTTTTATATTTACTAGGATAATGTTGTGAAGACCTTTGTGTGTTTGCCAGCAGAGCTCCGTGGACCATAAACACCACTAAGCTCTGATGGAACTCCCTCATATGTGGGAGTCATGACAGTAAACACACACACACACACACACACATACATACATACATACAGAGGTACTAACGGGGGCACTCACTGGCCCGCATTTGGAACCACTTATAAAAGCAAACATGGGCCAACACATGACACAGCACCGGGGTTGACAAAGCTGACCCGGCACACACACACATACACACACACACACACACGCTGGAAACACTCCCTTTGTCTATCCCAGCAGATGGCTTTCATCACATCTGAATGTGTCAGTGCAGCGGACAAGTGTTTGTGTGTGTGTACTGTACAAGTTCGCTGTAATTAGCCGAGAACAGTCAGAACCTTTTCATTTTCCCTCCATACAGTATAGGCCCGACCTTTCGTGGAGCTAAACAATCTAAAAACAACAGTATGCACACACCCCACTTGCATCTTCATTCCTGTTTTTAATGAGCGTCAAACTGCCCATCCCAAGGAACAACCCCATGGAAGGAATTCAAGAGAAAAAGCACAGAAAAACAAGATGAAATCATCTCCTGGGCTGGTTTATGATGGCTTTTTCTTTTCTCTGTAATAGCACTTTGCTCATCAGAAAAAGTGGCTGAATGGTGGTCGGAGGCCAACAAAGTGATTAACAATGGCTAAATGAAGCCTGGCAAACACAAAGAGCCGAACAATGGCACACAGACTAGAATGAACTGGGAGTCAGATGGTGGAGAGAGAGAGAGAGAGGGGGCAGGAAGAGTTGAGGGAAACAGGGAGAAGCAGGAGGAAGAAAGTCATATAGTTTTAGTGAGGGACAGACGGACGGACGGAGGGAACTGAGCTGAGAAACAGCTGTAGAAGAAGAGATGTGAACTGTTTCTGGCTGGACGCAAGGCATCAGAGAGGAAGAGGAATAAAGAGAGATTTATGGGATGAGGGCATACCAAGGAAAGGGAAGAAGAAAACATGTTCAGATATTGATGATTACGTATTGTTGTATTATATTCTCGACTAATCGATTATGTGTTTGGTCTATAAAATATCATATAGTCTATTAAATGTCAGAAAATGGTGAAAAATGGAGTGATCAGTGTTTCCCAAAACCCAAGATGACGTCCTAAAATGTTTTGTTTTGCCCACAACTCAAGGATATTTACTTTACTGTCATAAACGAGTAAATAAACCAGAAAATAATCACTTTTAAGAAGCAGAAATCAGAGTATTTTTACTTTTTTTTTTCTTAAAAAATGACTCAAACCAATTAATCGATTATCAAAATACTTAGGCGATTAATTTAATAGTTGACAACTAATTGATTAATCGTTTAATCGTTGCAGCTCTAATGGCTAGTATGCTATTTTTAAGGCATCACCTCAAATGTCATATCCTTATCGAAAAATGTTTGTTTGTGTCGTGGGCTCATATCAAATATCTGTGAGTGCAAATAATGACAGCATCAAGTCATCTGTTGTTGATTATTCTTGTTACTCATTTATGAATAATTTAGTTGACTAAATGTCTATCACAAGTTCCCAGAACCCAAAGCAACATTTTCAAATTGGTTTCAAATATATTACATACCTCATAATGATATAAAACAGAGAAAATGATCATATTTCAAAACCGACGAATGACATTTTTGCTCGATAAATGACTCAAACGATTGATTGTATATCAAAATTCTGTCTAAGTGTTCAGCCAACTAATTGTTTCAGCACGACGCCCAAATATTGATGTCATATCTGCTTCAAAATTCAGTATTTGTTGCGCTCTAACAAGCATCTGACCACCACTCACTTTATATCTTCACCAAGACAACAAAACACTAAACATCCACTAAACTCTCTCCCCAGTGACTGTGGTTCCAAATTATATTACTGCCTATATAATTGTATAATTGACTCAAATAGTTGTAAATGATCTGTATGTAGCTTTGTGAATAAAAGAGAGAAACAGTGAACATCATTCACGTCCTCCCTCCTCTTGTCCCAGGCCACATAGCTACCGTATCCTAGCAACAGGCACAAAGAAGCCAGGCCACCGCAAGGAGCAGGAAGTTCAGTTTCTCCGTCTGTTCTTTAAGCCTCTCACATACAGTAGTTCTTCCTCTGTCTACATCTGTCATCTTGATTTCTTTCAATCTTTTCCTCTCACTCTTTCGTAAATTTTTTATTTGTCTGACACACTCTCCCTCTCTCCCTCCCTCGCTCACTTACTCTCTGTAACCCTCTTTCAACCTCTCTCCCGCTCTGATTCTGGCACTGCCACGCCTGTTGCTGACACAGCGAACAGAGACAACCGGGGAGGTTTTCCTCTCTCTCTCTCTTTTTTTTTTTTCCTGTGGGGTGAAATCATCCTGTGGACAGCCGGGTGCTGCTGGAAAAATCCGCAGCAGGAATGTGGGACAATCTGACTTGGAATCCAAGCGGGAGGACACGGGGCCAGAAATGCCCCGCTCCGGCTAAAACTGACCTCGTAATTTAAAGGAAAACACCAAGTTTTATAACATTCTTGTGAAGTGAGGAGAACACAGACACCACAAGTATCCAGTAGCATTTCCTCTGGAGCTGTGTTCATGAGGTCGAGATAGTCGGCAACAAGCATTAGAAGAAAAAGAAAAGTGAAGATTCAATGGGCAAAGCAGAGTATTCGTACAATTGACTGGTTCAGGCTTCTCAAATGTGACGATCAACAGATTAATAATGAAAATAATCATTAGATGCAGCCCTAGAAAGTATTTCCTTGTATTTGAAGCTCATTTTTGTTCCATATTTTTCATGAATTTTAGAGAAAACTGTCACATTTAGGTGAATACCAACTAGTTTAAAAGCATCTAGTATTTCTCATTGTCTCCCTCTATTGAGATATTACATGACACTAGTCACGAACAGTCCCTCTGTGTATTGTATGATCCATGCTTTTATTTTTTCTCACCTAGACTACTGCACTTTATGTTGGTATAAGACTGGTACAGAACACTGCTGCCCGAATCTTTACAGGCACCAAGAAATATAAGGGACGTGACTCCTGCGCTACATTGACTGTTGTGTACCGTGATTTTGAAAGTTTACTGATGACTTTTAAAGCATTAAATGGCCTCGCACCAAATTATATCAAGGCTTTATTGAACCCGCTATGTGCCTGGGGCGTTCCCTTAGATCAGTGGATGCAGATCAGTTAGACCGTTGACCACTCTGCCTATTGAGATCAGACGTACTACATCCTTGGCATATTTTAAATCCCTTCTTAAAAATTTCTTTTGTAGGAAAGCGTTCATGAATATTTAATATGTTGCTGGGTTTTATCATCGCTTTCTTGCCATTTTCTTTAATGTATTTTATCCCCCGGTGTTTTCATGTTTTTATGATCCCTCTGTTTGTATTTTTTTCATTATTTTTATTGTTGTTTTTGGGTTTTTTTATCTCCTGTTTTTTTTTTCTATAAAGCACTTTGTAACCTTATTAAGAAAAGTGAAATGTACGAAATAACGTCTATTAATATTATGATCATTATTTTATTATTATACATAATATAAAGCACTCTTGTCACGTCACGGATAAGCTGACTTGAGCTGATTAGTCTACTAACACATTTCGTCAATCGACAGTAGTCAAACATTGGTTTAAGCTTCTCTTAGTTAAGTGTTCACTGCTTTTCTTTGTCTTTTGTGATAGTAAACTGAGTATCTTTGTGTTTTGGACTGTTGATTGGACAAAACAATCAAACTTAATGAATTGTAAAGAGCATTTTTCCCTATTTTCTAACATTTTATAGACCAAACCATTATTGAACAATTGAGAAAATGAATGGTTGCTTAATTGCTCATGAAAATAATATTTGTTGCAGCCCTAAAAATGACCAGTGGGTCAATACTCCTCAAAACCACTCATCTACTGTAATAGCATTCCCTGATATGATGACCATGACTTAAAACAGAGCCCGGGCGTCCTGTTCAAAACAGGAAATGTAAGAGAATATATGACCTTCCCTTCACACACACAGAGCTGAGTGTGGAGAACACGGGATGCTAGAAACACACCCATACGTACATACGGTCTCATAGACGAGGTGAGAGACCCAGAGAAGGAAACAAGAGCCAGAGGATGACAGAGTAGATTTCCTTCTGTTGTAGTTGGGAGACTCTGTTGTCCCACTTGAGGTCATCGCTGGTACAAAACAAACTAAATGCCAATCCAACACAAACAGTGGAAAAAGAACATTTGGTCTTTATCTTTATGTCAAAAGGTTGTGAATAAATCATATTAAAAAGGCAACAATGCTGAGGCAACTTTGTTCACACATTTTTTCCGTCAGCTCTGCCCAAAAACTCTCTCGTCAGAATGCAGCGCTCCCAAATAATGAACCAAAACAATTCTCGAGTCTTGACTTGTAGTTTAGCATCTCATACAAACAGTTAAATTCAACATTCAAGCAGCAGTATAAAGCACTGTTGGGCACATGATGGATCAGACCAGTATGGCAAGAGTGGTGATAGGAGAAAGAGAAAGGAGAGCGGGAGGAAACCACACTAACCAGATTAGCGCCAGTCTCCAAATAGCCTTCGTCCACTTCCTCCCCTACGCCCGACACAAACTTGACCTCTGTACCAGACAACAACACAAACATACAGCAAAAACACTGCCTTTAACCCACTCCGACCTTGTGAGCTTTCTGATACTAAAGGCATTGATTACTGCTGGTTACTTTAAAGCTGAATCGTACCTGCGTCCCTGTTTTATGCTGTGTTAACTAAGACTAACTGAATTTTGAGTACGTAGTGCACTCACATCAGGAATAATTATGAAGTTAAAAATGCCAGCATACAAACTAAAATTGTTTGATTTTTGAGTCTTTAAATGTCTGTATATCAACAATTTAGCACCCGTCTCGATAACTCAACAATTTACGAATTCAGTAAATTCAGTAAATTATAAGCGTTCTGGTTTTTGTTTGTAGTCCGAGTAGGGCTGTGCAATATATCAATATTATATTGATATTGTGATATGAGACTAGATATCATCTTAGACTTTGGATATCGTAATATCGTAATATGGCATAAGTGTTGTCTTTTCCTGGTTTTACAGTAAAGCAACGTAATTTTCTGAACTTAACCGACTGTTCTAGCTGTTCTAATATTTGCCTTTACCCGCTTAGACATTATATCCACATTACTGATGATTATTTATCAAAAATCTCATACGATGCACACGACGCACACGATGGTCAACCCTACAATATTGTTGAATATCGAGAGAAGTATTTCGTCAAAGATATCATGATATTTGATTTTCTCCAAATCGCCCAGCCCTGAGTCAGAGTAGTATTGACCAATCACATTTGAGCAGGCTTTGGTTGAATGCAGGTAAACAGCCCGTGTGGAGAGCAAAAGAGGCAGAACACATTGGCCAAAATGTGATCTCGGAACCGACCGGCTATCGTCTGATGATGATTTAGCTTCTTATTGGTTTGAAATGAGCTTGTAAACTAGCTACTGGTGAAACAATCCAATCGTACACGTTGTCTCACAACTCCAACTCCAGTCTTGCATCAACTGGCTAATCGGACTGTAAACAATGAGCAGCGCCCGGAAAAAGAAATCTTGGCCCGGATATCCGCTGGCTACACCGGAAACCCATTGGTTTGAGGACTGCCATTCTAAAGCCTCGAGTACAGCATTTTGTCCGTCGCCATCTTGGTTTTTTGCAACCAGAAGTGACAAGAGGGGGTGGAGCTAAGTATAACCAAACGCCATTGACATTTTTAGGCGACCAAAATGTTAAAGTTAACTTTCATGAACGGAAAACACACTGTGAAAGGATTAAAGTTGTAAGACGGAAACACGGACAACTCCCAGATCAGACAACGCCATGGTAGCGACCTGTCAATCACAAGGTAGCCACGCCCTAAAGCATAACCTGCTTTATGGTCTATTTGACTCTAAATGGGACCATAATTTACTAAATGAACATCATGCTGTATTGAAGAAGACTTGAAACTAGCGATTGAGACCATAAACTCATGTTTACAATGTTTACTGAGGTAATAAATCAAGTGAGAAGTATAGGGTCATTTTCTCATAGACTTCTATACAATCAGACTTCTTTTTGCAACCAGAGGAGTCACCTCCTGCTGGCTATTAGAAAGAATGCAAGTTTACGGCACTTCAGCACTGGCATCACTTTTCAGACCAGATGTTGCCGCCTGGGTATGAACAACCACAAAATCAGACTTTTCCGTTTCTGCATTGGTCATTACAAAAGTCTCAATAAAGGCCTCACAAATTGCTAAAATCAGTTTCCTTACTCAGGAAATGTTGTAGGCATCATGTTGATGCAGAATTGACCTACATTAGTGTAATGTATTACAACTACAATAGCCATTATGTCTGCCATGCCAGCCTTAAACACATTACATGGTTAGTGGAGTAGGCTATCCTTTAGATGCCAGCTCTACAGCATGGCAACTTGCCTTCTATGGATGCCAACCTCACTTACAACCGAATGCTTGGAAGAAATGCCAGTGAATTAGCTGCCAACACGCTGTGTGAGTGCCAGCGCTGACTGTATTGAAGTTGTTTTGTACGAACGCCAGTCTCTTCTCCATCTAAGACGACACAAGGACAGCAGCTCTGAACACGGATTCTGTGCAGCGTTTTTAACCAGGAAATAAATCAGCAGCCTCTAACAGGATTGGCTGAAATCCTCCCTGACCTCATTCCTTCAACTCTTCAGGGACAGACGGAGGGAAGGATTATGAGTGAAGCCAAAAAAGAGAGAAAGTCATAACTGGAAAGAAAAATGGGAAACGACCTTTAACTTGTGTATAAAAATTATAATTTGTATTTTGGTTATTGCCAAGTGTGTCTGATCTAACCACTGTGGCAGGTAAATCATTGGAAATCCTGCCCTACTTTTTTCTTGATTTAAATTCCAAAATATAATGGCTTGTAAAATGGTGAAAACTGGCAGTGAACTGAGGAATTTACAATGTGGCTAGTGGTCATAAAACTGCTGCTCTGAATCAGTAAGCCTTCATACAGTATCAATGTGGCAAGCAGGAAAAAATGAGTGGTGAACAACGATGAAATGTCTCGAGCTAAGAACCAATAATTGTAACTCGAAGACGTTTTTTTTGTTCTTTTTTTTAATTGACTGAGCTCTCAACCGTATCTCACAGTCTTCATCAGTGACCGAAGGAAGTTCCATACTTAGGTCACATGACTGGGCCATTTCCATGACAACTGAGCAAACTTCATTCAATGAGGAAGAACGTGAGATGTGGTTGAAAGCTCCACCCTGAGCTGAAACAATTAGTCAATTAATTGCTTTACTTGATCGACTGATCAATTAAGCAGCAGCTATTTTGATAATCACTTTATTCTTTCAATCATTTGTAAGAAAAACTGCATTCACTGGCGCTAGCTGCTCAAATATAAGGATTTCCTGCTGTTCATGATAATTTACTGAATATTTTAGGGTTTTAAAATGTTGAATCTACAAACAAGACATCTGGAGATGTCGTCTTGGGTTCCAGGAAATTATAATAGCCACTTTTCACTATTTTCTGACATTTTATAACATATTTAATTGATTAAGAAAATAATCTGCAGATTAAATTGAAAAATAACTTGCAGCCCTACATATTTTGTCAAACACACAATGCAGTTGCTATGTCAAAGTGTGACAGCTGTGTATGTTGTTCATACTTAAAGTTTTTCCCAGGCTTACAGTGGCTGGCCACCCTCTCTACTTTCTTTGTCGTAGCTCTGGGAAGTTTGAAACAGGAAGTGCCAAACAAGAACAGGAAGAGGAAGTAGGTTCTCCATCCCAACTGTTTTCCAGCCAAAAAAAATTCAACCCAAATGCTGACATGGGAGCAAACTGTTATTTTATAGCACAGGAAATATCGCATGTACTGTGAAGTCAAAATGTTTATTTAAAATGAATCATTAAAGAGGACCTATTATGCTTTTGTGCTTTTTTTCCCCTTTCCTTTCAAATCTTCCTCCAAATCTCCCTTTAAAAGGTACAGTTTGAACAGATAAAAAATGTGTGATTGATTTGCGATCAATCGCGTTTAACTATGGACAATCGTGCAATTAATCGCGATTAAATATTTTCATAGATTGACAGCCCTAAATTTTAGCTATGGTTATATTTCCAGCCCATGTTTTAACAGCAGATTCAGGTTTTGTCTTTTGTGGAGGGTTTGAGTTTGTGTTCTACATTGTGCACTATGAATATTAACATAGAAATAAATCTAATATTAGTAGATGTGATCAGTTTTTATTCTTTTGTTTGTTTTTTTGTTTTTTTTGAAACAAAACAAAAAAACAGTGATCCCATTTATTTTTCTGAGTCAGTGAACACAGACACGGTCTGAATGGCCACCACATGGCAACCTTTAACTTGGCCATGGACCAGTTCTCCACTGGCCATATACAGAGAAGTCATCTTGTTGGGTATCCAACACCATCTGACATTTGCCAGCCAGCCAGCCTAGCAACCCTGCCCCCTCCTGCTCCCTGCACCTCGCTGCCTTTTATGTGCTGTGGCAGCAGAGAATTTGCTGGAGGTGTCGGAGGTATTCGGAGAAACCCAGCTTCAAACAGAATCCGGAATAAGAAATAAGAAATTGCACTTTGATCTAGACGTGGAGTCTAGCCATGCTAGTCTGCTTATTTAAACCTCTCTCTCTGGATAATTCCCCCTCCCTTCTTCTCCCCCTCCCTAGAGGCAGCAAAATATGCCTTTAAATTAATATTCTCTTAGCTCCATGAATGAGCCTCGAAGTCATTCCCACCAACACCCAACCCCCAACACCATCAGTGCTGAAACCTCAACCTTTAGCAAGCCGAACCCTACGCAGACTCCCAGCTATAATCTCCCTTTCCTCTCTTCTTCCATCGTTAATCCCTCGTTCTCCTGTTGGCTCCTCTCCTGTCAAGATGTTACCAGGTTATCAGGGCAATCCCATTAATTCACTAAGCATTAAGTGTTGAATTCGACCCGTTGAGCGATCATTTCCCGACATGCAGCTGTGCTTGAGGTAGAAGAAAACTCAGCGTGTCATTGGCAAATTTGCGGATGTGCCGAATTTTGTGTGGCCATGGCTACGAGTGCAAACTAATGGGGCAAGAGTGTGTCTCAGCGCGCATGTGTTCACGCTCCTCTGCGTACGCATGCATGTGTGAGCAAGCTGTCTCTGACACCTGCTGCAGCCTCGGGAGCAAGCTGCCGTAGGGTTAAGGAAGGCCGGGAGCCAAGTCACTACATAATAGTCCAGTAATGTTGCAGTAACATTATGATGTTATGTTACTTACATGGTAAAAGCATTTCAATATGCGGATAATGGCACACATTTTCACACAGTCTCACTTCTGGAATTCAGAGAGAGAGCTAGAAAGAGAAGTTCAAACCCAGGCTTCATCACCTTCGCACAGCCAATCACGGCTTGAAGAGGGTGTGGATGTACAAATCCGTTCTCACTCCCAATTCGTCAAATACCAACGCTTGGTCAGACGCACTGAGGCACCCTTTAGCGTCTGTATGAGACGCCATACAAGTCATTATTAGACGGTCAGAGGAACCGATCTAGACTAAAGAGGTGGCGGGTGGGAGGGTAGGTTGGACGGGTCAAACAAACACAGGACTTTCACCCAGGAAACCGCTGTTTGCGTCCCTTGTCAACATTGATTTTACCATAGTTTACGTAACTTGCATACCTAGGCTAAGTAATACCAGTTACGTAACAAACGTACCCTACTTACTTTATGTAACAAACGTACTTGTTTTAACCCAAACCACGATCTTTTCCTAAACCTAACCAAGTAGTTTTGTTGCCTAAACCTAACCTAAGTAGCTTAGTTGCGTAAGTAAACCTAACATCTGAGTAAACCTACATTAGAAGTTTATTTTGAAAAGACACTGTATGCATGTAGGCTAACGAGCGATGTCTCCTGTGAACACGAAAGTTTATTTTGAAAAGACAGTGCATGTAACAAGCGGAAACTAACATGCCGTCCCCTACACGTCCAAAACAGGCATTAGAGGGATACCTAGAGCTTCATAGTTTGAAGCGTAGGGCCACTGACCAAGCGTCGGCATTTGGGAGTGAGAATGTGTTGGAATGTAGGATGTCGTATTCGGAAAGTTACAGAAATGGTCAGTCACAACTTCCCCTAATCCAACATGGGAAAGGTGTTAGGGGGAGGGTGGTTCTGAAGCTATTCAATCGTGCGACGACCGCTTCTTAGGAAAAATACTGGCAGCTTAAGTCTCACATACACCTACAGTAAATCTGAAGGATTTAATTGTTAATGACGAGTTGTGAGCCGGGCTGGTCGGAGGGAGGACAGAAGGTTTGGAGGGATAAGGGGAGAGATGTGCAGAGATAGCGTGCAGAGTTGGGCTTTCCCCCTTTACACACACAGCACGAAACATACCACTGTTCCCCATATGAATGCCAATTTCAATGAGTTTCACATTTTAACTTGAATGACAAATTGTCTCTTATGTACATGTGAGGATCAATCTCTGTGAGCCTTGAGCTGCTGGTGAAACAAATACACATTCAGCAAATGGAAACAAGGCTGTATTTCCTTTGTTCCATGTTTGAAATGCATGCAAGGATACCCCCCAGTGTGTTCATACCCTTCGCCATGTTTTTACACTTTGTGTCTCTATTTGTGTCTCTTGTCTGTCTGTTCGATCACAAGAAAGGTGGCCAAATGGTACAAAGTCCTACTGTGAATACAGCTCAAAAAAGAAATGAAATGAAATGACACAATTACTGCAACTCAAGAAGTCTTGCAAATTCAAACAAATTAAAATGCTAAATGTCTTCAAGGGCATCACAACAGAGACGTGCAGAATCGTTGTTTACTGTACATAACTTTGCCACAGTGATT
This sequence comes from Sebastiscus tertius, assembly GCA_916701665.1. Lineage (NCBI taxonomy): Eukaryota > Metazoa > Chordata > Actinopteri > Perciformes > Sebastidae > Sebastiscus > Sebastiscus tertius. The sequence goes on along the minus strand of CAKAOH010030025.1, from coordinate 48,411 downwards.
GAGTATCATTTCCTTCAAATCAACACTAATTCACTTGTGCCACATTTCAAAAAGATCATTGAAAAGGCATTTTTCTGATACAGTAGAAAGTACTCTAACATTTGAATTAGCTGTACCTTAGAGTTTGATCTGATCAAGTATTAATTAAGTCAGTAATTTGCTATGATTCTGGTTCAAATAATTCTTTCACTGTTATTCTCACAGTCTAGATAACAAGCATGGAAATGCAGAACTGTGAATTTGAAATTTTCTGACTTTCAAAGCGGCAAAAATTGGTGCATAAATTTGAATCTATAATCCTCGGGCATGCTTAGCAATCAGACAAGTCTGAGGAAGAAAAAACAGCCTTTCATCAGTAAAAACCAGTTTTAAAAGATTCCAATCCGTTTATATTCAGTGAAACGAAAATTAAGACAGAAATACATGACGAAACGTTGTACAACTATCTGAAAGACGAGCTTGATTGAGCGGAGAAAATACAGAAACTGCAGTAGAGGAGATTACAGCTGCACTTCCACAGTGACGGTAATAAAAGCACTACTGATTCGCCTGTCTTATATACACACATCTGATTTATTACAGAAAATACAGAAGCTGAACGCTCCACTCCGCCTTCCCCTCGTTCTCTCTCCCAGTAGGAGACTAAAAGCAGCCCTGAAGGCACCATCATACGCTTTATTAGCGTCCAACCGCACACACACAGAGGGACTCATTTTGTGTTCATTGCCTATTATGGTGTGCACAGATAAAAAGAGAGTACATGTTCTGTCCTCTGAGTGTGGTACAGTCTTTTGTTAGTGTAGCCATTAGTCCCTCTCTCTCTCTCTGCCTCTCTTTGTGCCTCTCTTTCTGTCAGGACGGATCACAGCAGCCCGGGGGATTTGCGGCCGAGTGGCTGCTGCTCAGTGGCTTGTCAGTTTTAAGTCCTTCCTCTGAGGCCGGCGTGACACAGAGAGACAAGGAGATAAGAGAGACACAAGAGATGATAGGGTTTGGAGGTTCAAAAGCAGAGCAAGACAACGGATGAAATGCCACCCTGCTAATGCACTCGCGCAGAATTAGGGAGGAACAAGCTGGAAGTTTAACTTCGGAGACATGACATATACTTTTTTGCCTCGAGGCAGCAAAGTTGCGAATTCCATCCTCCTTTCTGTCGTTTGGGCAGGTTCATGCCCCACAGATGTCTATCTGGTCTTTATGAGCCGACAGCTAAATGTCTAGTATTCTAACTATCGAGCATTTCACTGTCTCATCCTGAGTGCCACAAAACATGCTATATTACAAAATACTGCACACTGAAACCAATGCACTGCATGTAAAGGAGAGATTCAACTTCCAATGCTACAACAGTAGCTGGTTTTTTAGCATAATAAGATGTAAATGGATATTTCTTCTTAGCAGAATCAAAACTAGTTGTATGCTATCGGAGGATTGTATGATATCGAAGGAAAAAAAAGTATAATCCAATCCGATCCCTTTCCGTCAGATACGCTCTTCTATGTTGGCGTCTGTGCCAGGGCTGTCCGGGGATCAGTCTAGCACATAAAGCTCTTCTATGCCGGCGTTGCCAGGTCATTTTGCCGGGGCTAAAGCCCTGAATGCTTTGCGTGTAGCCCCGACGGAAAGCGTAATGTCTGTGAATGTGCGATAGAGTTCATTACAGATCCAAATGTCAACTTAAATGCAGGTCTCTTAACCAACTGTGGTGTACGGGGGGGTCTGACGGTCAGCGCTGAGCGACTCACAGCAGGAAGAGGAGAGTAGAGTTTTGTCTTCTTCATGATTGTAGCTGCCGTTTTCTTTTATTTGACAAACCTCACGTTGCATGATATTATGTTACGGCTTCGCTCCAAAACTAAGTAAAACAACTCATTTTGCTAAAGGTGAAAACTCTGTGCGCGAACGCACTTTGGAGAGAGACGAGAGAGAGACAGACAGGAGCAGTAGATGATGGAGAGGTAAACAGTGCACGCACTAAACTCCATTAACTATACCGGAAAATTGTGTGCATGTGAGTGAAAGGAAACTCTTTTAACATTTCAATAAATATTAATTCTTGAGTTATGGCCAAAAATATGTTTTTTGAGGTCACAGTGACCTTGACCTTTGACAATCAAAGTCTAATCAGTTCAGCCTTGAGTCCAAGTGGACGATTGTGCCAAATTTGAGGAAATTCCCTCCAGGCGTTCCTAAAATATCGTGTTCACGAGAATGGACCGGACGCACGTACAGTATATACTGTACGTACTGTATATACTGCACGTACAGACGGACAACACGACAACGGGTACAAAGAGAGTACAAACACACTCCCCAGGCTTTATGTTCTGCCAGGCACGTCCTATTTGCAAGAAGCCTTGCAGACCCTTGTCACCTTGGTCTGTGCAAGGAAGTACGCTTGTGGCTGACATTACACGTTTGTCCCGGTAGCGGCCGTGAACAAATAGCGTTCATTGTTTAGTGGGGCTGAGTTTCTGAGTAAATGTTCCTGCAGACCACAAACCATTGTGAGAAACTACCACTTGGCTGATAGAGTATATTTCAGGCATACAGGGTTGCTGAGGCATGTGCACAGGCTCCAAAACTCAATCATAACACATTATAAATCATTTTATAATGACTTATAAAAAGGTCAAATATCATAATATTACACAGTTTCTGCAACTTTGATACACTAAAGCACAAACTCTGAAGTTGTGGGAGCCTAGCAACTGCCCTTATCTCATTTATACAATTACTTGTAGCCCATTATAATTGCATCACAAAGAATTACCCCAAAATGAACATAGCAGAAAGGTTTTCAGAGCAGAAGTGTTTTTAAATGGAAGCTGAAAGGAGGGATTCATCTCAGTCAGTCTGTGAAATCACACTGGACAGAGACAGAGGACTGTTTTACAGAAGAGCTAAAAGAAGAATTTGGCCTTTCAACATGTTATTCCTTTGCTTCAGAACAGTCTAATCAATAGACACTTAAAGAAACTGGAACAACGTGTGATGGTCTGTTGACAGTGGACGGGAAACTGACTTTGTGGGACCTACAGCACACAGCGAGACAAATGAGATTTACATTATTGTGGTTTTTGGTATTTCAGTTGTGGGCCAGAAAGTTTGCTTTTATCACCATGTGATCCTCCGCAGGTCCTGCTGGGAGCTTTTGATTTCCACGAGACACCTCTTGATGTGACATCTTCAATTTGAAAGATGATTTTTTTTTTTTTTTTTGCCAGCTGTGTGAAGCAGGAGTGATGGTAGCGGATTATTACATCATTATATTTAGCACAGATGTCATAATATTACAAAACTACAGCATCTCAATGAGAATGTTTAAACTTTAAATACAGGGTGTCAAGAAAGATTGGAGTCCTGACAGCTTCCATTCATTTTTTCATTGTTCTATTACAGTTCACTCTTTCTATTCTATTTATTCATATTTTGTCAGAGCCTTGCTTGGCTTGTGTCCTCATTTCGCTCTTTCAAAAAGAAGCCACAACAAAACAATTCACTTTTGTCAGTTTATATAAGGGTCTAAATGTAGAGTCGAGACAAATTTTCTTTGTGCAAACTCCCGACGTAATTGCATTTTTCTGGACGAGAAAAGCCATCCGTCATGACAATGAAAAGTCAATCTGGCTTTCTGTGTCAGCACAAGAGCTGTTGACGCCACAATATCTACAGGAGAGCCATTCAATGCATCCAAATGAGACAAATGTTTATATTTATCTTCAATGTCTGTATATCATCAGGCAGCAAAAAAAGCACAGTAATTACTGTACCATTTATGCTTAATGAGACCGAGAGAAAGAAGTATAGTCGCTCAGGCAAACGAAAACCTGGGCAGCAGACAGACTAAACTCAGCAATATAGACTAGTGAATCTTCTTTGACCTTTCAATTTCAACTTGCAAGTCAGAAACAGCCTTAAATGCTGCTGATCAAAGAGAAGTAATCGCTGAGCTAGATAGACCTGGCAGTCTATAACAATCATCTGTCATCCATCGACCAGCAGCTGTTTTTCCTTTGGAAAAAAAAAACGAAATCTTTTAGTTGGTGAAAGCTAAAAAAATAATACATCGTAAAAAAACAATGATTCATACACTCCTTAAATACTGCACACTTGTGTCTTTTTCAGTTCCAGATATCGTGATATACTTGATTCAGGTGCGTGGAGTTAACAGTGCAGAGAGTTTTATTTAGAATTTAACGATTTAGATGCTCACTGATCTCCACTCAGAGAGGTGACCTGGCTTGAACCACACATCACCCACCTGAAGTCGGGCCTTGAATGGAGCTTGTGCTATAAGATTCATCACACCTGACCAACTCACCGTAACTCTTTTCAGAATCGCAGCCAATCCTTGATCTCTTACTGGCCTGTGAACTTGCCTTTCCATACGGTAAATCTCTTCTTACACAGGGATGGAAAAATATTCAATGTGAAAGCTTTTGGAAGAACACAAGGTTCAATCAATGTGATGTAAAAAATGAGGAACGCTGCACATCCCTTTTATCACTGTGTCATTTCTGTACTTAACTAATTACATCTGGAAATTGTCAAAACAGTCAAAACCTCCTGAAATGGTTGAACTACAAAACACTGTTGGTCCAGCAGAGGAGGGGCCCCACCCTCTGCCACCGGCATCAACCACAAGCCACCCAATAATTTCCCTCTAGAGATGGACATAAATCCCTGCCCCACAAACACAATCCTCTCCCACCTAACAGTACACCACCCCTAACCCCCTCCTCCCCTTCCCAGCTCTCTAGCGTTAATCTTGGCTTGCCCCCCTGACCCCAAGTCCCATCAGCGTCCCTGCAGGATGTGTGATCAGGACCAAAGGGCAGAGTAAGATCTATGATATCACCACAAATGAAAAAATATAGTTCCTCAATCCTGAACAAATAAATAATACAGAGATTCCTTCCCTGTAGGCCAAAGCCAGAGCCAGACATCAGGCCGAGCCAACCCATTTATCCCCAACAATGACACCAGACGCATGGAAACAGATAGAATAAAGCGATCACACACCTACCAGATTACCCCCACTAAGCCTGAATTGTGGCTGGCTTTGCACCAGGACAACCCCCCCCCCCCCACCACCACCACCACCACCACCACCCCTCTGCATGTGTGTGTGTGCGTGTACAGTAACACACATCAAATGTGTCAGGGTGTGATAAAGAGCGAGGCATAAAAGGAAGAGAGAGCGACAACCTGGGGATTAAATATTCTTAGCAGGGGGGTATTTTTGGAGCAGGATGGGAGCCGAGCGCAGACACGCACACTGCTAAATACACACATACGCACACTTCCTCGCTCTCCGTGCCAGGCGGACTGTGGTTTGTTTGGGTTGGCTCTGGGCGGCAGTGGAGACGAGTCTTCCCCTCAGCCCACCCTTGCACTCATACACACAGATATATAGAGAGGGAGCATGTTTCTATCTTACTATGAAAGTATACTGCAGACCTAAACATCAATATGGGGTGATCACCAATAAGGGGGGAAAAGTGGGGTAGTGAGACATTGTATTAATGTTCATTACATATACATTAATAGGTTATGACTGGAGGGCTGCCACATCAAATCCCTCAACCAGCTGGGAGGATCTAGGTGGTGGAAGTTGAGCAGGAGCTCGCTTCCTTTCCCCAACAAACGCTGCTAAAAGTGCTCCAGCGCTAGAAAGAGAAGTATTATAACCTACTGAAATAGAACTGCTACTGTAATGTTAACTTAAGAAGACGTAAAAGTGTATCTAAAGAAAGAAATAGCAGAACACTGTTGGATGTAATCTAAAAGACAGACATTTCAAAAACGAAATGTGCACATTCAAAACCAGGGTTGCTGTGTTGTTCTTTATTGGCTAAATCATTCATTTCAAATGACTCCACAACTTGGCAGTTCTCAATTTGTCATGCTGATGCTCATATGTAGTGATGTATGTTTCCTTTTATTTGCTTTAAAAAGGTGCAGAGATGTTGGGGGCTTCCCTGGTCCCGGAGGTAAAAGTCACATTCATTTCTCTCATAGACTCAATGACTCACAGATGGAGCACTTCTAGAGCGTGGAGGAGAGACATTACAATCTCCCCCAGTTGATTCATTTGTAACCGCGCAATAAAATATATCAATTGTTGATAAAAAGTTGAAGTTACAACTACAATGACATTTTTTTTTAACTTGCCTCTGTCTGGCTGGTTCTACACAGCAATGGCAGCTGAGGATCATGGGTAGTAGTATTTTTAGAGGAATTCTCATACCTGTCTTTCCAGGCAACACAAAAATACTGTCTTACACATGTCCCCTGCAGCTAAATAATGAACGGACTAAATGAAAAATCGCCAACAGCTTGTTTTGACAGGAGTAAGCACATCTGTACCGTAGTTTGCATTCCCACGAGTTAAGTTGTGTCCATTTCGCTGCCTTGAAACCTGAAACCTGACACATGAAATTTGGCCTTCTTCCACTGACTTTGCATGCATTTGCACCACCTTTTTTTTTTTTTTTCTGCATACACTTTGAACATACAGTAGGATACGACTGCTTCCTCTAAGCAGGTAAACCATACTGTCTCTTTCCCCCCATAAAATAGGTCTTTATTGACTTGCTCTCCTTTTGTTGTTGCCGTTTCCATCTCTCTGCCTCTATGCCTAAAGACTGCTGACTAGACCAGGACAGCAATAGTAACAGAGCATCGGGTCACTGCACTGTGTTCAATTATTCAGTGCATCTGTTACCTTTTTGAGACTATTTTGCATTCAATCTCCAGCACAGATTCGCCATAACATAAGAAGAGAAAATGTCTGGCTGGATGTGTGATCGCACATGGAAATACACGTTTCAATATGTGTGTGTCTCAGAATCAGAAATCTTATGAACAACTAGTTTTTCTGAATCACATCATTACACTAGCCTACTGTGTTTTGCTTCAGACCGATGCCCGGTGTGATTACTTCACCACAGTTGGGGTTTGCTCGTGTCTCGGTGTTATAAAAATAACACAACCTCTGGCAAAAACGCATCACGAGGCAAGGGGCCAGCAAACGGTCACGTATGCCCTGGTACAAAATGAAACAATGGGAGTGATGGAGAGAGTTAGAGGCTCCTGCACTTCATTTACTATACGCCAATAAGTCAGCAAGCAGTTATCCTGTTTTAATAACACAAACCAGTTACATCAGGGGAGGGAAACAGGATGGGATGAGAGAGTTACCGGAGGAAAGAAGACGGCTAACATGCATTTCCATGTCAGATTGACAAAAGGAAATTCGGAGGAACAAGAGGATGAGCAAAAAAAAAAAAGGTGAAGGAGGATGGGGTTAATATGTGGAAATATGTGTGTATATGAGGAAAGAGGAAGAGGAAGAGGAGGAGAAGGGGAAATTGTTTTGGAAGGTCAACTGTGTCCTTCAATGCCAGTCTGGTTGAACACAATGCCTTTTCGCCTTTCATTCAGGACTTGTTTAAAGTATCCTGATAGCAGATTAAGCCGTGATAAAGCGGTGGAGAGTGGGGTGTTGACATTACATTCTACAAGGTAATCATTACCTGCTTTAACACCGTGCTTCATGCCTTTATCAAAAACTACAAGTATGCACCTGGAAATAAGCATAATAGATCGTCTTTACTTACAGCACTTGAATAAATGTAATCAGCATAAATGTCAAGTGGCCACAGGAAACGCAAAGCTTGTTTACTCCTTCATGCCCCGCAAGAAAGTGAACTTTCAAAAAACACTGAAACCCCTGGAGCTTAACATACAATCTGAGTCGCTTCTTAAACCCTACAAAAGAGGGATTGTTCTCTCCCTGTAAAGACAGTATCGTCCCTCCTGGACAAAAACAACCTGCTTTCACCTTCTTCTAACCTCCAGCTGGATATGAACAACCACGCCGGCCTCTGACTGGTAACACTGGCTCTTCTCCTCTTCGCTCTGACTCACTTCGAGGAGCTTTGATGTGGGAGGAAAATAGCTATTTTATCAACAACATGTGTCAGCATGTGTGTGTGTGTGTGTGTGTGTGTGTGAGAGAGTATCCATCTGTGGGTATATTTGTGTTTTTCTGCCTGATTTGAGCCACACCTGTCAGGCTAAATCCCCTACTCCTGTGAGTGTTTCTGGTAACATTTCTGGGCTGTAAGGTCCGCAGAGGAGGTCTAAGGTTTCTAGTTCAAGGGTAACGACTCAAGAGCCACACCTTTGCTCCACCGCGGGCTGAGAGTTTCTAGTTCATTATCACACACGTCTTGAATTTAGGATTGACAGCTCAGCACTGCAAGCTAAGGAGTTAAAGATAACCGAGCTGAAGGTTCAGATAAATCTCCTCTGTCTTCCTCTGACATTTCTTTTCCCTGTAGGATAGGGGGAAAAAAAAAACTGCATTCCCATGGTATTCAATAATTAACCTTAGTCAGGAGCTTCCTGTTTGGATAACCTTCATTATTATATTGAAGCATATTTTCCTCCTAAACCATCATAAAAAAAACAAAGGTCATTCAGGTCTTGTGATACTTTATGGACAGTAACATCCTCCAGCTGTCAGGTGTGACACTGATAATAAGGCTCATTGCCACTAAACCAATAAGACAAGACGTGACTTTGATAGGTCAGAGCTACAGATACAACACACACACAGTCACACGAATGTACTCAAATGCACACATACACAGTATGTTTGCAACGTGTCGTCATTAGGGCTGTCAAAGTTAACACGATAATAATGCATTAATGCAAATTTGTTTAAACGCCATTCATTTCTGTAATGCATTAATGCAACTTGCGATTTTTGGGGTTTTAGCAGGCTCAGTTTTAAAGCTAGAGTGGAGATACTTCATATGTAACTAGAAAACCATGTCATACTAGCTTGTCGGGAAGGTGGCTCTAAATAACGCTGCAAACTTACGCTAAATTTTGGCGAGGAAAAACGGGCATGGCCATTTTCAAAGGGGTCCATTGACCTCTGACCTCAAGATATGTGAATGAAAATGGGTTCTATAGGTACCCACGATTCTCCCCTTTACAGACATGCCCACTTTATGATAATCACATGCAATTTGGGGCAAGTCATAGTCACGTTATAGTCATAGTCGACCTCCTCGTTTGTTGCAATGTATACTTCCTGGTTCACGATTACGGGGATTACATATGAATTGATTTTGTGGGATATATAAGAATTACAGTTTATTACTTTTCATAGATATACAGTAGCTCTGAACGGTGTATGAGAACAGCCTGATGTAACCTGTGACTCTTCCTGTAAGGCCTACAAAGAGTCAAATTAAAACACATTTCCTTCCAAAAAATTTCCTGAAGCTCTATTTCATTCAAATTATCAGTAAAAATGAGTTCAGACTTGTAGCCAGCAAAACAGAGATGGAAAAATCTTCTTTTTTTTCCCCCACTTTTATCAGGTGCATTAGGTGCTGATCAATCATAAAATCCTGCTTCTTGAGCAAGATAACAGCCCTTCTCTGTGTCCAAGTTGACAAGTGAAACACAAGCTTGACACTGAAGCTCCATCACGCTGCTGTTCAGTGGGGTGGTGTCCGGTACGATAATTCACCGTCCTCCATCTGCTGTTAAAACAGCTCCAATTAAACAATTTGCACCCATAACCAGCTGCAGTAAAAAGCAGCTTTTTAAGCAGCTGTGAAAAGCGCAGCTGTCTCTTTTATGAGCGAACAGCAGCGATCAGGTAGCCGTGTGCAGAAAGTTAAAGAGCATTCCTCAGAGTTCACTTTCCCTCTTCTACTTCTCCTCCCACTTCACTCCTGGTGTTTTACGATCTTAAAGTAATGTGTTCAAATTAATGTGAAGCCAGCATCACTGCGCTTGTCCCTGTCCTTGGCCTATATGAACAGTGTTAGTGTGGGTGTGTGTATGTAGATATTGGGTGTATGTATAAATATGTTGTTTTTCTCTTTATTGTTATACATGTGCTGCATATGCTTGATATTTATTTTTAATGCCTCTTATTAGGCTTATTAGGTTATTTTTTCTTTTAAAATGTAAAGCGCATTGAGTTTATTTGTAATGAAAAGTGCTCTATAAATAAAGCTGCCTTACATTTACCCTTGGAGTTGGAGATGTTTTACTAAAAATCAATCACCAATACACCAATGCCAAGTTTCCTGGTGTTACAGAACCTTTTCCATCTTTAAAAGGAGAACAAGGCCGACAGCTGCAGCAGTAACAAGGAACTGTAGCTCAAGTCAAGACTCTCTCACTCTTGAATCAAGTTGGTTTTCATTGGATTACAAGTGACGTTATCTCACCTCAATGGCAGAAAATGTCTTTAAAAGGAAAAAAGGCTGAGCTATGTTTCTGAATACATCACTAACTTGTCAAGATCGGCATTTCTTACATGCAGCTGCAAAAGGGCACAAAGTGCACACAGTCAGGTGGAACAAGGTGCAGCCAGGATAAAGTTGCAAATCATCTTAAGTTACACACATTTTATTCCCCCATAATTACTCATCCATGGACGTTTTTTTTTACCTCCTTTCTTTCTTTAGACAAAAAAAAAAACACATTTTTACATTTGACACTTTTACAGGACGTTAATATCTGCTACTCATTAAAAGGGATAGTTTGGGTGTTTTGAAGTGGGGTTGTATGAGGTACTTATCCATAGTCAGTGTATTACCTATAGTAGATGACGCACGGAAGCAAATCAATGTACTGCTGTGGACGGGGACGGCAGCTAAACATATTTTAGCCACCTAAAAGAAAGGCCAACTTAAAAAAAAACAATATCAGTTTAAGTGTACGCTATATTTAGAATATTTTCACTGGTTTACCTTGCTGTCAGAGAGCTATATGTTTATGTTTCCAACGGGGGAACTGAAGCCGTTATGCTCTCATCAAAGCAACCAGAGTTAGTTCGGATTCACCAAAGTCACACCCACATACCTTTAATACATTTAAACAATTAATTTAGCAAACCAGGTATTTAATTTTTCCACGCACCCAAATCAACGGCTTCTCCTTAAATCCCCCCTCCACTCCAAATGTGTTTTGCTCATTGTTACGTCACTTGAATGTTTGACCTTCACTGTGCAGAGTGATGGATGTGCAGAGTTTGACACTACGGCTGCTCACTACATTCATCTGCTGAAGAAAGGGAAAGTCTTTCGGTGCAAAGACGTTTAAGATGTGTACGTACAAAAACATGTGAAATCAGAGGCATCTTGTGTAGGAAGGAGCAGATTTTAGGAACTTTTTAACAAGGTAACTGAACTTTTTTTGTGCAAAAAAACATAATATTCAAACATTCTTATGCGTCTTGAAAAAAATGTCTGGAGGAGATCTTTAAAGAGTGACAGCTTTGATCGTGAGGACTCAGCTGCTACACCTGGACAAGTTAAGATAATGATGCTGCAGCATTACATAACTAGCACATTTGGTGGGCTAACACTACTTGATTGAGGCAGTGCAACAAAAAAAGCTGTGTTATACTGTAGGTGTAATCAGGTCAAAGCGGTTCTGTTCTGTACAAACAACCCCAGATTTTCTATTTCAATAATGATTGAAATTGTCTCAGCGTTCTCTTTAAACAGAACCGTACCTTTGTGGCCGATCAGATATACAGCATGACTCATCTGTATGTATGCATATTCAAAAAACGGTACACCACAGATGCCGCTTACAGTAAATACATTTGCAGAACTGTAAGTGTCAGAGGAACATTTCCATCACTGAAGGTGATGTGGTGGTTGTGCTGCTGAAGCGCAAGAGATTCAAATTTAAACATGCTGGTGTTTTGTGTGTGAATCCCACTTCCTTCTTTACAGTTTCATGCACTCTCGTGTTAACATTTTGAATTATAACAAAATCGTAGCTCTGGTGTATTTATAACTATGCCATGAGAAAACAAACGTATGTCTTTTTGCAGTTCCTCTTTCAGTTCCTCTCATTTTAAACCCCACTTGAAGACTGAGGACATAACCAGAGTTAAAACCGTGGACCGTGGGGTTGCGTGTGAACGGCCGCAACAGAAATACCTGCGTAGAAAAAAGGAAATATGTCATACTGCTGCATGTGCATCTTTAAGTAGTGGAGGTGGCATACCAGCAAAACAGGTCCCATATTATCATGAGAGAAAAACACACAAGGAGTAATACCACAGTGCATCTTGGGGCTGAGTCGCTGCATCATCTGCGGGCGGGCAGTGAAACTAAATAAGCCCCCGAGCTGAAATATTTACCAGCTTCAGTCCAGCTGGAGTCCAGGGCCGATACTCCACATCAAAGATTCAACTAATGAGATGAAGCGGCGCGCTGGCTGGAGATCTACTTCTGTGGTGATTGTTACGAGCTATGCAAGTTTTCGATCGGTGTGCTATATACACATGCCATTTCTGTAGCAAATCTGTTTGCGCAGAAGTGCATTTGAAATACAATTCATGACCCGATTTATGAGCCCTGATAGATTTTGAATGAGCTTGTTAATTATAGATGTAGCAGGGCAACAGAGCTGTTCTTAATGAATGCAACCTGTTGATGAAACGTAATCCCACTGTTACTCTGTAAATCTAAAGTAGTTCATATGTGCTCATGTATAATGCAGAAAACGAAAAAGACCCTGCACCCCACGCCCATAAGGAGTTAAAGTGTGTGGCTGCCAGTGTCAAAATGTGTTGAGGCCAATTGTTTCGATTTTATAGTCTCATATTTTTACACAAAAAAAATCCAGTGTTTTGCAACAAATGATCAATTACACAAAAAATGTGTTGGCGCTTTCGCACGCCAAAATTGAGTCAATTTTAATCAAACTCTGGTACATTTGGGCTGCTGTGGACGCAGTAAATGTATTCTGGTGCGAGATTTGCTTGCGTGAGGAGGTCTCGGACTGTTTCCAAGCAAACCAAAGGGCGGTTTGATTGCAGTGAGAAATATAAATCAGACCCAATTGCAGGAAGCGAACCAAAACGCCGACCGCTTGTGCGGGGCATTTGTTGAGATGGACGCAGGTAAACAACAGGTTAAGATGAAAGGAAGAGGATGGACCTGGACTTCTGCAGAAGTCAGATGTTTGCTCGACATCTGGGCCCGAAGAGAACGTACAGAATATGCTAAATAGTGACGTTTAATAAGTCATTCAAGATAAACTGGAGGAGAAGAGATTCGTGTACACAGTCAACCCGTTCTCACTCCCGGCTCATCAAATATCGCACCTTTAGCAACAGTATGTGACGAACCGGGCTTTCAACTAACTCTAATTTAAACCCACCTGCGGCATTATTCAAAGGTTGGAGCAAGTGAGGTAGTATTAAGAGCGTATTGAGAGTCTATTAAGAGCGGGAGTGGTGGTGGATGGGTCAAACAAACACTGGTGTTGGTGTCCCGTGTGAAACTAAGAGGTACGTTGAATTATTTTGCAACGCGAGTCGTTAGTATCGTCAGTCCCATGAGTCATGTGAATCGCCAGTTAGTGAGGTTAACGTCACCCACAACTGTTGCCTAAACCTAACTTCCTGTGAAAACGGAAGTTTATTTTGAAAGGACACTGTGCATGTAACGAGCGTATATTGACACGCCGTCACTAACACGTCCAAAAGTTAATGCAAGAGGGGTACCCCGTGCGTCGGTCTTCGATGCCGAGAGGCACTGACCAAACAGCGGTATTTGACGACTTGGGAATGAGAATGTGTTGACACAGTAGATCAGTGCCAAGTCAAAGTGAAAAAACTTCATCCCTACTCCCTCGTACACACGCCCCTCAGCAAAATTATTTTTTTTATTTGGTCCGCTTTAATTGGTGCACTGTAAAACCGAACCAGACTAAATAGAAAACGATGCAAAAGAGTTCATTACACTCTGATTCAGACTAGCCAAAGGGACTACGGCTTGTGAAAGCGCCCTTAAACTGTTGCAAAATTCTGAATGAGGGTGTTGCTGCTCCATCCTCCGTCTCTTTAAGGACAAATATATGTAATTTTGATCCAGTATGATGTTATAAGTCAGTGACTGCGTGTGTGTGTGTGTGTGTCTGTGCGAATGTGTGTGTGTCAGACAGTCTGCCTTGACAAAAGCGAGGCAACAAAAGCACCAGAGCTGGGCTCAGTCGTGCCCTAATTTCCTTCTCCTTCACGCTACGTCACAGCTAGAGGAAGACCCCCAACCCCCACCGTGCTGTACTGCAGTGGCAACATGCACGCACACACATACGTACATGTTCACTGAGCACACACACACACACACCTTCCCATGAGCCGCAAAATGTACTGGTATAATAGGAAACACACATGTTGTATGTGCAAATCAGCCAATATGCTGCATGCATAAAAACACACACACACACACCCTTCTCTCCTCTTTGTTCCTATGGGACGTCTGCAGAGGAATGCCTTCAGACACAGTGACACCCTGCCTCGCTTTTCTCTCCTCCTCCATCCTCTCTACCCCTTTCCCCTCCTCTTCTTCTCTCCACAACCTAGATTGCTCTGCTCCTCTACAGGCGGGTAGAAAATAAGGCCATGTCGGCTTTTAAACACCATTGTGAAAGACAACACCCCCACTCTTTCTTTCGCCCCTTGGCACATACTCTTCCTTTGCTCTGGACCTTTTTAAAAAGAGGGTTCACTCCCTCCATCAGACATAATTGAAGAATTAGTTATGGTGTGGTGTGCGTTTGTGTGTGTGTGACCCTCATCTATCAACACCGGTTTGACAGTTGAGCCACTGAATGACTAGCTATTACCCTTCTTATTACTAACAGCACAGAGAGTGGCTGCAGGGAAAACAAAGACAGAAGGTAAAGAGAGAGGAGAGAGAGATATGGATTGCAATTGTATGCGGTCCGTCGCAGGGAATTCCCACTTCCCTCCTACGGGCTCTCGTGGCCCGCAGCTTGTTTGTGAGGTTGCCAAGGGCAGCTAATGGTTCAATTTGAAGCCAGAGTAAACGCCTGAAAACGAAGCCATTATCAAGACAGTGCTAATGGGCGGAGGGCTGTTTTTAACCAGTAACAGGCCGAACACAACGGCAGCATACATGCCTCAACAATGCGCATGCTTTCAGGGTCAAGCCTATGATATGTATACTGTAGTACAGGACAACATGTTTACTAAGTCATTTTCATGTAGCAGTGGTTCTTGAACAGTCATTTTAGTTTTAGGCATCAACTATTTCTCCAACGAGCTACAGGCATTGTTTTATTGGCCAAGTCTGGACAATTACATAGGGCTAAAATAGTCCCTGGAAATGTTACGGTTCAGCCCGCCCATTTGTGACCAAATTAAATCAGAAACAGACTTCCTTGTCAAGCCCTAGCTATTGATAAATTTAAACAATTTAAAGTTTTTTTTTTCTGCTTAAATAAACCTGTGTATAATTCCTTAAAACAGTGATTCTCAAAGTGGGGTCCGGGGACCCCCAGGGGTCTGTGAAAATCTGTCAGGGGGTCCGCAAAATAATTTGCTTTAAATTATAAAATTGTACTGTATCATTAAAAAGTGCATTATGTACAGATGGAGACCATTTGCAGCAATAAAACAAAGCATATTGGGTCCATTACTCCCACCCATGTTAGCTTTGGGCCAATAGAAACTCTGACATGATTGTAACGCACAAGTTGAAGCACTTACTGAAAGTCAGCTTTAGACTGGTACGTTTAAAGATCTGGATTTATTAGGATTAGGCCATTCGTGCTACTGTTCATTTTCTGAAAGCTTTTAAGATCAATTACTTGATATATATATAGGCTATAAATCCTGTCAAATTGAGTCCAAATGCAGTTTGAATAAAATCAACCTCTTTTTAAAAAAGGTAAATAAATGGTTTTAACAGTCAATAACATTGCAAATTTCCCCCGGTGTGGGACTAATAAAGAATGATCTCATCTTATCTTAACACGATTCAAATTGAAATGTGTTTCTGTTTATCACCATCAAACTTCTGACATGTTAACCCTCCATCAATTAGCATCATCTCATCAGCTCCTTGAAGGTCAGGAGACACACACACACACACACACACACACACACACACACACACACACACACACACACACTCTGTAGGCCATATATACAGAGCACAAAGAGGTCACTAGGCCACATAAATACTTGTTAAGGAATGTACTATATCCATATTCACATCACGCAGGCACAAAAAATAAAGCCACCCATACGCACACTCAGCCAACACTAACAGGGGACTCTGACTAACCAGCTGTGCTCTCTCATGTTTCAGGCCTCTGGTCCCTGAAAGCTCTATTTAACGGTTAAGAAAAAACGATCTATATGACAGAGGGATGTGTCACGCTTCCACTGTAACACGTGTGTGTGTGTATATGCACAACTGGGCCTGACAATTTGATCATGTCATGTCTTAATCCAGGAAGCAGCGCCCTCACTGCAGCGGAAGATGACCTCATTGTGAAAAACTAGTCCATGACAGCTGAGCCCTGGGACTCCAGGCTAGTAATAATAATAATAATAATAATAATAATAATAATAATAATAATAATAGGCATTGGATATGAATACTTACAAGTTCTAGCATTGTTTTATTACCGCAATCATGGATTGTTCAATTGATTTTTTTGAGTAAATGATCTACTGCTGTTGGTCTGCTTGACTTTTGGTTGAACTTCTCGTATCTCTGTGCTCAAAACAGGTGTACACACATGCATCAAATATTCACAGTCTTAAAATTTGTCTATTTTCATGTGAAAAAGTTCCATAAATTAAAAAATCTCGGTGTTTTACCCAGAATTAATTCTTTGGAAGGGTCGAAAAGCAGCTAAAACACAATTTATACCATTGAAACGTAGGCTTATACCATAGCCTGTATATGAGAAGTGGACGTAGTCACTGTGATGTAGCCCATTGGTTTGTGGACTGCTGTTTTGAAGCTTTGAGTTCAGCATTTTGTCCGTCGCCATCTTGGTTTTTTGCAACCAGAAGTGGCACGAGAGGGTGGAGCTAAGTATAACCAAACGCTGAATAAGACATTTTTAGGCGACCAAAATGTTAACATTCATGAACTGAAAACACACTGTGAAAGTTGTAAGACGAAAACACGGACAACTCCCAGACCGGACAACGCCGTGGTAGCGACCTGTCAATCACAAGGTAGCCACGCCCTAAAGCTTCCCCTGCTTTATGGTCTATTTGACTCTAAAATGGGACCATAATTTACTAAATGAACATCATGCTGTATTGAAGAAGACTTGAAACTAGCGATTGAGACCATAAACTCATGTTTACAATGTTTACTGAGGTAATAAATCAAGTGAGAAGTAGGCTCATTTTCTCATTGACAAAAAAAAGAAGGGATGCATCAAAACAAAGGTCAAGAGTCCCACTCTGACACCTTAAACAGACGACTGGCAATATTCTTTCCTGAGCCAAGTGGCGTGAACTTCAAAAATAACTCCATTGCTCCATTTTTACACTTTCCGCTGAAAACATGGCAACATCATGCGCCTGTGTCACATAAACTGTCTAAACACGGTGTCTTGTTTCCCCTCGCAGCACCAGTGAACGCCAAAGCTGCCAATTAGGGTTAGTTTGGCTGATTGAGCCGTGTCATGTTAGAGGTGGAGCAGAGAACCAAACATTTCTACAGGCTCCGTAATAACAAGCTAGATCTGCCCTAAAATGACATCTGGCCAACACACATACTTAAACTCACACTGTGTGTGTGTATATGTATATATATATGCAGTTCATGTGTGTGTGTGTGTGTGTGTGTGTGTGTGTGCATATTGCATGCATCTGCCATCTGAGTTTGTGTGTGTCTCCAAAGAACTTATTCAAGGGAGACTTTGTGGTCTTCAATGTGTATACTGAAATAGAGGGTGCGTGTGTGCATTTTGTGTCTACATGTTGAGTTGCTACATAAACCAGTCTAACACCCACAAACAGGAAAGAGCTGCTGTAAATTTCAATCGTGTTGAACCCTTGCTCTATGATAAATTACACTAATGGGCGATAAACATTGAGTCGAGTAAGACGAGAAGAAGAGGAAGCAGCTGGTTTATCACAGACACATCAGTATCAGTGTAGATTTTCCATTATGCAAAAAGAGCAACTATTTATGGTATGATGTTATTCATAATTATTACATTTTAAGCAATAATAAACATATACCATAAGTGCAGTTCATGCAATTTATTACCATGCTCTCTGTACTGCAACAACAACAAACCATCAGCAACAAACTGTCAAGTGCCGGCTTCACACTGCATCCAGAATTAATCTATAACAGAAAAATACTGTACAGTCTAGGCGTGGGCAATATGGATATACACTAAGTATAGTATATTAGGTATAAGCTAATAGTAATGCAGTCTAATACAACAGTCCTGAAATAGATTCTAGCTTCATGAAGGTTATAATGTAGAGAGGCGTTGATTCAACTGTATGGTTATTTTTGGAGGCTGTAGTTTGTAGTGCTGTTGAACTGTATTGCATTATACCAACCCGGTCTCACGGAAAGGCGTATAGGTACCGTGACATTACACGGACAGTCCGCGTGTCATGACGACGCATTTTTGCGTGTCATTTGTACACCACGTAATAAAACTATGGTAACTTCCGCAGTTAAGTTTAGGCAACAAAACCATTTAGTTAGGTTTAGGAAAAACATCATGCCCATTGGCCTTAAAATAAGTACGTAAACTAAGTGAAATTCATACAGAAACAACGTAACATAACTACGGAAAGCACGCCACAAACACCATTAAACAACACCAAACAAACGTCACTAAAAAACTTGGTCTCGAACACCAGCCTCCTGGTTAAAAGTCTTGTTTGTTTGACCCGTCCACCTCCCCTCCCATCCACCATAAGCGATCTTTCTCCCTTTAATTCTACGTCATTAGCTCTGAGTGTTGCATATTTATGCGGATGCATTGCATATTACATAGTACAGACTACATGGCGTACATAATGACACGTCAAAAGCAAGAAAGGCGTTCATATCGCATGCTAAATTCCTTGCGCATTATCGTGTCATTCATACGCCTTTTTGTGCAAACAGGCTGTTTATACAGGACAGGTGTCCCTATTATTTTGTCCACACCATTTATATCAATGAGGGTAGGCTAAATCACAGAAACACATCTATCTATCTGTTTCTGTACCTGATAAACTGGTGACTGAGATACGTGTCAATATAAAATGACATTTCTATAAAGCAGTCCTATTACAACCAAAGACATTAAGAGACAGATAACTTGGTATATAAACTGTATATAAAAATCTCTGACAACAGTCTATATCATCATATCACCCAATCCTACACAGGTCATTACACTGTACTGAAGAACCCAAGAGAAGACAGTGACATAACAACAGGCTTCATAAGTCCACAGTAGCACTGCTGTGGACATTCTGAGTGGCATGTTGTAAATGTTTCACTTTCTCCTTCTGTGGTAACATGCATGTAGTCATTACAACAGAAACACATGTGAAAGCTGTCAGGAGACGTTTGAGGCTCCTCCTCCAGCAGCAATTAGAACCTAACTAAATATGAGGGGCGTCCCAGGGCAGTCACACATCCTCTCAATGCCTCAAGAACAGCAGAGGAGGTCCAGGTGTGTTGAAAGATGCAGCAGAAAAGCTTTACAGCTGCACAGAGAACTTCAAGCGCTGTTAGAGAAGCGACTGATTCATGTCATGTGCCGGCAATGAGCGACAAAACTACAGGTATCAAAAAAGATTAACTAGGAAAACCTGCTGACTTGCTCTTTGTCAGGCAGCACCCTGTTACAATGGCACAGAACAAGCAAATGACTCACTGCGACCGCAGTAAATCAGGCCATGCTGTTTGATTTCTAGATCTCACCAATGGACAAAAGCAGAATTGTCTTTATAGCCACACGTCAGCTGACCGAGCTTTGTGGTCACAGAGGACCGAGCTGGTTTGTTTTTAAAGGTACAGCCGATAACGTCGGGGTGGAAAGTTCAGGTTAACCAGCGGGGCTGCACTTTCCATACTCTATATACAGTACATAAACACAATAGTATCTACAGTATCAGGAGTGTGCATGTGCAGCGTTGCTCCATGCAAACTAAACACACAAAGAACAGTTAAGAGCATATGGATAACAACGCAAATTCAATATCAATTCTTCTGTCCATTTTCATGCCAGAACAAATACCATAAAAAATATCTTATGCTTGATTTGAATCAGCATTTAGACCATATGACAGTAAATTCCACCAGCAAACATTTGCCGGATTGTTTGTATGAGGTACTTATGAGTGTATTGCCTACAGTAGATGACGGTCGGCACATCCCCAGTTTGGAGAAACTGTCAGGACTACCAACACAGGAGCAAATCAATATTGTGGACGGGGCCGGCAGCAAAACTTATTTTAGCCACCAAAAAGAAAGGCTCACCTAAAAAGAATCATTATCAGTTTAAGTTCAGCACTATATTTACAGCTTTACCTTGCAATCAGCCAGCCTTTTCCAACGGGGAACTGAAGCCGTTATCTACTGTATGCTCTCGCCAAAGCCACCAGAGTCCATTGACAAAAACAGTCATTTTACATCGCAGGACGCAGAAGTTGCTGGTCTACCAGTTTGTTGTGTTATTGTGTGACTTTGGTGTTTTAAATGGTTAGTTTGGATTCACTAAACTCACAAAATAACACAAAATCACAAACTAACCGATCGAGGCAGCAGTAGACCAGCAACTCCCGTGTTCCGCGAGGTAAATTAATGTTTTTGTCAATGGAGTCTGGTGGCTTTGAAGAGAGCAAACAAAACCAAAGCCGCCCTCACTTAACTCCTAAACTACCTAAACATAACCATATCTAGTCATATTATACCTGAAAATAACCATGCTGGAACCTAACCTTCCATATTTGCCCATAACCCAAATGTACAGCGAGCCGGTCATTGTTGAGGAATAAACCCAGGCAGGGCGATGGGTGCTGTACATTATCCTGCTTATTACAGGACTACTTACTTGATTTCTTAAAATCAATAATTTGACACAAAAACGGCCCGCCAGAGTCCGACATCAGAACTGAGCCCATAGCAACGGTCTGTTATACATAGCAACAGTCTGCTATAAAGAAATAACCACTGACAGCTGTGATTGACCAATCAGAATAGAGTATTCAACAAAGCCTTGCAATCACTAATAATATTTCATGTTGAATATGAATAGTGTTGTCCTTATTTCATGGGCTATTTGGGGATTTATACATTATTATAACATACTTATATATATATATATATATATATATATATATATATATATATAAATTAAAAAACAGAGCATTCGAATAGTGATTGGGAGATCGAATACTATGGCAACGGTCGAAGCATTCGGGTCAGCCTTAATTTACACCATCAAATAACTAAAAGAAGCAAACCTGTAGTCACCTTTTCAAGTCATTTATAACAGCCATGTTATAGGATGGACCTTCTGGTAGTTAAAGCCTTTATCAACATTAAACATCAGTATCAGTGTGAGTCAAACATTCACTACACACTACACTCTGTCCCTCTATATTGTGAGCTGGTGGGAATAAATGTGCTGACAGCTTCAGGGCTCACTCAGTCACACGCCTTTCCTCTTTAACTTGTGAAATGTGCTTTATCAGTAACACACACACACAGTAAGCTTTTCTTCTGGTGCCAGTGTAACTGAGCTAGAGCAGTCTCTCTTTCACAAACATGCTGCACCTGAAGGCAACTTCTGTGACTCACTCTGACAAAACCACCACATGCACCAAAACAGATGTTTTGAAAGGTGTGTTAATTGACTGTCATTATGCACAGCATGGATGACAGTTTAACTAACAACACCTCACACACACACTTTTCCTCCTCCACTTACTTACTTTTCAGAGCCTGGATGAGTGCCTTGCCGTCTTTAATGAGCTCCTTGATGAACTTGTTGGTTTTGTCCAGCTCCAGTTCGTGGGACTTGAGTCTGTCCCTGAACTGAGGGCTGTCCAGGTAGCAGTCACTGAACTCCAGGGCAGGTAGACCCATCTTCTTCTTCTTCTTCTGCACCAACAACACAACCAGGACGAGCCGGCAAAAAGAGCTCCAGAGGAACAAGAGGAGGAGGAGCTGCTACTATTACTACTACTGCTGCTGCTGCTGCTGCTGGAAATGATGCAAAATCCAATTACAACATGTAAACACCGAGGAGGAGATGTATCCCACAGCAATGCTTCTCTACCTGCATCAATAAAGAAGTCACAGCAGAGTTGGTGGAGGTTAAAAAGAAGATAACAACCACTTGCTCTCAGGTAAACCGGTGCTGCATTCCTCTCGACCAACTCATCGTGGACCTGGACAGAGGAGGAGTAGGAGGAGGAGGAGGGAGGCTGCAGAAAAAACAAAACTAGCCTCGTAAATGTGGTGTCTTCCTCTCAATGCACCGCTTTGCTCAGCTCAGCTCAGCTCAGCGCCGCTGCTGCTGCAGACCGTAATCAACCTACCCGGACACGGATAATCCCCCTGATTGACGTCTCTCTCGACCAATGAGATGGCCAGGATGGGAGAGATGACCCTTAAAGGGGGCGGGGCTGTGGTGAGCTACTCCGAGGACAGAGAGAAAGAAAATGGTGAAGAGGGCTCACTCTGATACTATTTCTAGAAACTATGTTCCTGGAAAGAGTTTAGTGGTTGTTTTTGAGCATTTTATGTACAACACAAGAAACTATAAAGGTCTACAACCACGTCTTTTTTTTTTTTTTTTTTTTTACAACAGCTGCAGCCGACATTTTGGACTGAAAATGCTTATTAGGGCCCGCTCACCGACAACATTGGGCCAGCGAAGGCCCTATTGAAACTGTAGGAATCCTTCTTTTTATTTTTCTTAAGATGAATCACCTTTTTGAGGCCTTAACATGCTCAAAAAGTTGTTAAACTTGGCACAGTTAGGTGAAAAATGTGTTATTTTAACGGTCTCGGGTTTGGTTGTTGCAAAATGGCTCGCTAGTGCCCCCTAGACAGTTGGAAAAATTGAGCCCCTCGCTCCGGTTTCACCTACATGTATGAAATTTGGCAGACTGATGTAACATGTGGAGATGCACAAAAAAGCCTTTTGGAGGTATGCCCAAAACTCAACAGGAAGTCAGCCATTTTGAATGCGATTTTTCGCCCATTTTTGGCGTTTTATAGGACGTGTACTTTAACGAACTCCTTCTACAGATTTAATCAGATCGACTTGGAATTTGGTCAGGACCATCTTAAGACCTTAAGGATGAAAAGTTATTCAAATGGTGAGTTTTCACTAAACGACATGACCGTGGTGTGGTGGCCATTTTGAGCCATTCGCCATGAAACAGGAAGTTGTTGTAACTCCACTGTACATAGTCCGATCTACCCCAAATTTCTCAGGCATGATGGTGGTCCAGGCTTGAGGACATTTACATGTCAATATAGATTCATAGCCCCGCTCCAAGATGTTAGCCATGCCCCCTTTCATAACTCATGAACCGTTTGTCGTAGTCTTGTAGCAGGCGTCATTGCACTCGTCAGAGTTCTGGGTTCATTGTGCCTGGCCACGTCGATCGGCGTCCCGCCAGTACCCCAGATGTGCGGGAAGGTGCGAGGGCCTGTTCAGTGATGTTTGCAGCTTTAATTATATTTATCATATTTTATAGTTCAACAGGCCATTTTGGTAGAATATGACAGTAGAATACAAAAAATGTAGTTTTACTTTTGTACGGCACTTTTTAGGCGGATGTTTTACCGTCCGGTAGTTGCTTTCAGTCCAAAATGGCTGAATTGTAACTTTGCTGCTGGGCACTGATGTGGCAATGCTAATGTGTTGATGTTTAGCAAATGATATTAGCCTGTTGCATGCTAGCATTGTCACAGTGACAAGGCTACAAGGATACTCTGTTAGAGTGTTACATCTTCTCGACCATAGACGATCTTTGCATGCAGCGGGCCTGGAGCCTGGTTGGTGGGAGGAGATGGTGATGTCATTTCAGGCAGAGCGGGGAATTTCTGTGCATCTGTGTGTCTGCCTTTTAATACATCCATGGCCTTGGATTAAAGCCTCCATCACTCTCTGGCGCCCTCTTCTGCAGAGATGCTGCACCACAACAGTTATTTATTTATTTATTTTGTCAACTTGTATTGACTCCTTTCACTATAAACTTATTGTGTTTCATATTTTAACTAAGAAATAATGACTATTTCACTTATGATAGGAGAGGACAAATTTATATTAATATTAGGTTTGTTAAATTTCTTTTTACCGAGAATTTTATTATTGGGGACGTTTGTGAATGTTTGTTCTGTTGTTTCAAAATGAATAAAAAAACTTGATGAACAGCCTGCAAGCCTACTGAATCTGCTTTACACTTGACTGTATATTGTAGTTGCTGCAACTCTTCATTTTGATTTCTTTTTTTAACATGCATGTCATTGACACATGCACAGTTTGTGTTTGTGGTTATTGTGTGAAAACAGCTCAGATTAAGGCGCGCTATACTTCCTCTGCCAAAGCACAGCACACACCAGCGTCTGGTCGTCTGCTCATTTCTCCATCTGTCGCTGAGTGGTGTACAGAGATAGCCGTTCAACAGGAAGTCACGGCCTGTTGGTGTTTGTATATGAAGTCTAAAGATGCAGGAACCAGAATAAACCAGTTTATAGTTAAGTTTTGTACATGAAAATATTACATCAACTATTAAAAAGTGATAGTTGGTCTTACAAAATCACTGATAACATTGAAATTCATCAATATGATGCACTTTAAAGAACAGCAGCCTAAACACATTCAGATCAAAGTGTCATCACTCATCTGAAACAGAATGGGTTGTCCTTTGACATGCTGAAAGAACACAACTTGTTGTAACTTGTTTATGGGAAATATCCTTTTTTTTTATGAGCCATTTTTCCACAAGATACAAATCGGTGTTACTTCAACATACTATAGGGCTAGGCAATATATCGATATTATATATCGATATGGTGACATGAGACTAGATATCGTCTTAGATTTTGGATATTTTAATATCGTAAAGAAGAGTTTTCCTGGTTTTAAAGGCTACATTATAGTAAAATGATGTCATTTTCTGAACTGACCAAACTATTCTAGGTGTTGTGTTCCTTGCCTTTACCCACTAAGTCATTATGTTCACATTACTGATGATTATTTATCAAAAATCTCATTGTGTAAATATTAGGGCTTTCAATCGATTCAAATATTTAATCGCGATTAATTGCAAATTAATTGCACATTTTTTATCTGTCCAAAATGTACTTTAAAGGGAAGGTACTTTCAACATGGGAGTGGTAAATATTTTTTGAAAGCACCAATAGTCAACCCTACAATGTCGTCATCAAGGTATTTGGTCAAAAATATCGTAATATTTCACCCAGCCCTCAAAATACCAGTCAAATATCTGTTTAGCCATCACCCACTATGAGTTCCTTTATGAGCTCATGTACTGTAATTGATATATTTCAGAAAGAAATTGTCTCCATTCTTAAGATAAACCAAGTCTGTAGTGAGGCCAGTGTTTATAGTGAGTGAGTATCATTTTTGCTGTTTCTTAAATGACGCTGACCTCTGGCTTCTCTCTGAAGCGGGGTTAAGTAAAAAAAGCATCACATTAGCATCACCGACTGTATTTAAAGATGGTGGCTTTAATCAATATCACTGCTAAGATGCTTTATGGCCGTCGAGATGCTGTTAATTACATTTTCCTAATTTCATCGTCTGCATCAACCTCTCCTCCCACACAAAGCTTCCTGTTGAGACAACAGTAACCAAATTATCGACAGCTAAAAATATGTATTTCCATTTCCTCTTTAGAAACATCTGTTCCAGAGCTCTTTTAAAGATATTAATCCATCAATATATGAAATGGGGGAGAAAGTACGTCTGCATTTTCCATCATTTTATACACATTTGCCTGGAATTCAGACCGACATTTTTGGGAAGCCTTGGGATCTTGAATCTAAAATCTAGATCTGCAGCTTTAAAGCAGCTACTAGACAGTCTGGTACGGTTCAAGAGGTTCTTTTTTACTCCGACAAGGTGCCAGTCACTCCAATCTCTCGCCTCCTCATAGTCGTAGTTTCATTTTTTCACTCCCATCTAGTATTTCTTTACTTTACCAACCCTTTTCTTCCCACAGGAGAGGACAGTGAAGCCAGAGTGCCACTTGTTCTCAGCCAGAAGTGCTTCCTCTACGGTGAGTCAGAGGATGTCCTTCTGAAGCATAAAGACAGCCAGAGTCAGTTGGCGGGGGATGAAAACAGGACACTGGTGGTTGACAGCTCAATATCCTGCCACTGCAACAAGTACAATCACTGTAGGAGTTGTTTGTCTCTAGATATGCAGAGTGCATTGCTCTGCATTTGTGTGTAAGTACATTGAGAGCCTGAATTCCTTGTGTGTCCAAAGGTACTTGGCAAAAAGCTGATTCTTTTGATAACCACAGAATGTATTATTATTATTATTACAAGCTTTATTATTATTGCAAGTTGGAGCAGTGGGTATCACCATGTGTAGGTTTTGGGGGTTGTTTGTCCCACTATGAGGACAATAGCATTGACATGCAAATATACTGACAGTATTTTTCTGCCTGGATGCAACATGTTTGCAAAGATTTAGGTGGAATCTTTCTAACAAAATGATCGTAAATGGACTTGCATCTACAGTATATAGCTCTTTTCTAGTCTTCCGACCACTCAAAGAGCTTTACATTACATGTCAGCATTCACCCATTCACACACACACATTCATACACTGATGGCAGAGGCTGCCATGCAAGGTGCCAACCTGCCCATCAGGATCTAATCTAAATACTCTATTCACACACACCAATGGGCAATGGCACAGCCTTCAGGAGCAATTTGGGGTTCAGTATCTCGCTCAAGGACACTTAGACATGCAGACTGGAGGAGCCGGGGATCAAACTGCCAATCTTCTGATTGATTGATTGATTGATTGATGGACGACCTCTGAGCCACAGCTGCCTGATGCTGGACTGAGCTCCAACATGACAGTAAAATAAAGAGCTGTATCAGTCCAGGCTACTTTTCACAGATATCAGGCTTTAGTGAAGACATTTTGGGCACTAAATTCCTACCAAAGACTTGTAAAGGATGTGGCAGCATCTTTAACCCAGTCAGCATCTCCACATACCTCTGCTCTAGCCATCGTATTTACAACAGAGGTGGTGCACATGAGTAATCTACAGAATATTTACAACTTCACAATATTTAAGGACTACAAATATACAATATAATTATGTATTATTACAAACCAAAATAACAATAATCAATAAAGTAAATCTACCACAACACAATATATCACCTTCTCCTCTGTTCAACTTAGGTATAGTAGTACAACTATTCACCAAACAAACTATATTTATTTTTGCTATAGGCCACAATCATTAAAGGGGACATATCATGCTCATTTTCAGGTTCATACTTGTATTTGGGGTTTCTATTAGAACATGTTTACATGCTGTAATGTTCAAACAACACATTATTTTTCTCATACTGTCTGTCTGAATATGCCTGTATTCACCCTCTGTCTGAAACGCTCCGTTTTAGCGCATTTCAACAGAATGGCAACAGTTGCTAGGAAACAGCTTGGGCCCATGTTTACTTCCTGTCAGCTGATGTCATTCACATACATTAAACAGGAAATAAACTGGGAAACATTTAGAATGTTTACGTTAAAACTGTGAAATTGTCTAAATATTGTAGATTTGTGACATCACAAATGGACAGAAATCCTGACGGCTTGTTTCAAACGCACAATTTCTGAATACGGGCTTTGTCTATTTATCTGTGGATTGAGCGTTTTGATACTTTCACAGTATTTATATATCACTTAAACCTGCTATATAATATAAAAGACATGAAAATCTCACTTTTTACAATATGGGACCTTTAAAGCTGCTATAATCAATATTTCAATAATAACAATAATGGATCAAATGTATATGTGTATGTGAAAGGAGTCACAGAGATTTAGCACCAGACTACAGCTCTCCTCAGCTCTATGGAGCTTTTCAACATCTTTCAGCTCACTGTTCTGATTTTAAAGCCAAACGAAACCCACTGTACAATACCTGCCCAGCACCATATGAAACACAGACAAAGTTAGCGTCTAGCTGCCAAATACAGTTGAGCATTTAGCACTTTAAGAGCCAGATATTTCCCTCAGGAGTTGTGGAAAGCAATGAATCTATGTTTAAACATCACCAGAACTAAAAGAAAGGTGATTGTCAGAGCGTTTGTGTATACAGCATGTTTTTTACGTTACAGTAATAGTGAGAGGGCGTCTCACAGCTCCCTAACAAATATGAAAGAATAACAGATCTTTGTTCACATATTGTGCAAAGGGGACTATAGTCAACTAGAGTGTCATTGGAACTTTACACTTTTTACACAGTTTTTATGATAGTTTGTGGTAAAGTTTGATATTGTGTAGAATTACAAAAGGCAATCTTTTATTGTGATAGTTGACCTATTCTGCCATCTCCTGGTATACAGAGGTAAAGCAGCTATTTCCAAAAAAAAAGCTAAGAAGCTTGAACAGGTGAGAAGA
This sequence comes from Sebastiscus tertius, assembly GCA_916701665.1. Taxonomy (NCBI): domain Eukaryota; kingdom Metazoa; phylum Chordata; class Actinopteri; order Perciformes; family Sebastidae; genus Sebastiscus; species Sebastiscus tertius. The sequence continues at coordinate 19,905 of CAKAOH010030025.1, read as the reverse complement.
AAAGTAGGTCAGACTCTCCACTTCACTCTTTTTTTGCTGCACATTCTCTACATAGTCTTACAACTTATAAAAGACTGAGTGGTTTTGAAATGTACTGTTTTAAGGAATGAATTATATAGACAAGAGCTAGAAGTATCCATTAGGAGAAGACAGAGGCGAGGCAGCCACTGTGAATAATTCACCACTGCTGTCTATTGTCGTGAGAGTGCGAGACAGACAGTGAAAGTGTGCAAAAATAGATGCTGAGATTGCTCCGTCTTAAGAAGCCATTCCCACCATTTTGAGAAATGTCAACACCCCACAGTAAACCACATATCTAAATATATATTATCCTTCAACAGAGTGCATTCACTTTGAAAGTTATCACGGTGTCGATGACTTTGGTTTTGTGCCCTGCAAAATTCTGATCATTTGTTTTCTGTAAGAGTTAAAGGGATTCTGTGATCACAATAATAGGTTTGTATTCTCTTTCTTCCGACACTAATACTGCTATCCTTCTGTTTCTCAGGAGATGTTTAGGTGTGAGTGACAATCTGAAGCCAGTCCAGTATCTTTGTTTACACACATAAACTAATAGAAAGAGTGTCACAGTTCCCGTTTGCTCACTCCTGTTGGGGTCACAGTTACAAAACTGGACTCCGAGTGACAGAGAGACAAATATTTTTAAAATAGAAAAGTGTTTCTCTCTTTTGTTTATGGAGAAATTCATCTTTAATCAAACACCATCTTCCCCTTCCATTTATTTTATTTTTATTTTGTATTTATTTATTTTTAAATGGAATTTAATTTACTTTAATTTAATTTAATATAATTTAATTTAATTTATTTTTTATTTTATTTTATTTTATTTTATTTTATTTATTATTTTTTAAAAGAGAAGAGGTATGTTTAAAATGTTTTGGTTAGTAGTTATCGTGGGAATCTGATAACTGGACTTGTACAAATGGAAGAATATTAAGGCTCACAAGCAGTGGTGGAAAGTAACTAAGTATATTTACTCAAGTACTGTACAGAAGTAAATTTTTAAGGTACTTGTACTTTACTTGACTATTTCCAATTTATGCTATTTTATATTTCTAATCCACCACAGTTTAGAGGGAAATATTGTATTTTTTTTACTCCGCTACATTTATCTGACAGCTTTAGTTACTTTGCAGATTCAGATTAACATAAACATATAAATCATCAAATAAGTTATGATGTATTTATTATATGTAAAGATAAAAAATTTATTGATCCCTTGGGGAAATTCTACCCAGCAGTATATGTAGTTATTAAAATCAGCTCCCCCTTTACCAGCTGCAAACGTAACGTAAACGTAACGTTTACCAACGTTAAAGTCATGAACACATTAATGCATACATAATTATAATCTAATAATATATATTATTCTAAAATGCATGATGAGTTCTTTTACTTTTGTTACTTAAAGTCTATTTTGATGTTAATACTTTTGTGCTTTTACTTTAGTAAAATTTTACTTTTTTTTTTTAGACTTTTACTTGTAACAGAGTATTTCTACACTGTGGTATTACTACTTTTACTGAAGTAAAGGATGGAAGGAGGTGAGTATTTCTTCCAACACTGCTCACAAGTGTGGGAGTTTAAAAATGACTTGAACAAATATCCTCTCCTCTCCAGCAGGATATTTAATTTTGTATTGTGGACATTTCTGGCATGTGAGGATTATTTATTGTCAGATATATTTTTATCTTGTTCTATTTTGTAGGAATGCAAAGCAAGTCCTGTAATGTGACCTGGCTGTCCTCTGCACTGTCACCACCGGGGCTGTACATCTAAGCAGAGACGGCAGAGGCATTATATAAGATTAATTGTGGAAACTTTCTTTGTGTCTTTTATAAATGTTTATATTGTGTTGCTCGCCAGTGTCTCCAGGAGGACATCGCTATAAGAATGTATCAGTGCTCAGTCAGACAGGCAGCCCTGCTCATTTCCAGGCGCTGGCTGGCTCCCATGGCCTGGACACTTGCGTCATTCTGTCTCAGTCTCTCTCTCTCTCTCTCTCTCTAGTCTAGTGTGGTAATTTTAGTCCTGACGTTGGCCTGTTAAAATGAGTCCCCTGACGCTGTCAGAAGGGTGATACAAATACAGACATACACACTTTAGTCTCTAAAGTCCTCCCTGGAGGAGACAAGAAGAAGCCGGTTTCACCCAAACTTCAGTAAATAAGAGGAAAAGAGGAGGACATGCTGGCTCATCGGGGGCGCCGTCACATGACTTTCTCACAGGTAGGTGACTGACTCACTAGATATGAGGAGCCTTGTTGTTTGTGTGGGAATCTAGTTGGCTAGTAGCAAGCTCTGATGATTCACAAATTACGAGAGTTGCAACGATTAATCAATTAGTTGTCAACTGTTAAATTAATCTGCAACTATTTTGATAATCAATTAATCGTTTTGAGTACTTTTACCTTTTTATTAAGGAAAAAGATAGTCAAAACTCTGATTCCAGCTTCTTAAATGTGAATATTTTCTGGTTTCTTTACTCCTCTATGTTAGTAAACTGAATATCTTTGGCTTTGGGAAACACTGATTGACATTTTTCACCATTTTCTGACATTTTATAGACCAAACAACTAATAGATTAATCGAAAAAATAATCAACATATTAATCGACAATGAAAATAATCGTTAGTGGCAGTCCTACAAATAACAGATGTTGATCTTTACAGCTGCAGTGGGTAGAAATGGATCAAATATGATTCAAAAAAGTTAGTTTTATAAAACGCTATATCCTGACTGTGGTGCATGAGACAGGTAATCTGAAAGAAATCATGTGTCTCTGTGTCCTCTGGTGTCCTCCGTTGCTCCTAATGGCATCTGTGAAATTTCATAGACCGGAGGAAAACAACCAATCAGAGCCAAGCTGGAGTCTGCCGTCTCTGAGCAGCTGTCAATCACTCACAAACTCCGACCAAATGGTCAAACTAGGTAGCGCTGATCAAATATGAATCAATATTCTGTTACTGTAATGCCTATTTCTCTCCTCAAATGTTTTCAGAAACATCTTGTAGTGTACTGTTTAGCCGTAAAATGACAAAGTTTGTGATCCGGCAGCCATGTTGAGATCAGTTGAGGATATACCAAGCACCGCCCACCAGCTGGAGCACAGCCAATAGGAATGCTCTCTCTGAAATGACCTGTGATTGGCCAAAGTCTCCCGTCACAGGCTAGACTTTTTAAAGCCTGAAAACAGAGCCATGAGGAGTTGCAGAAGTCTAGTTATCTCTCAGAGAACTTGAATTACAATATGCTGAAAGGTTGTTATGGATTTTTTTGCCCAATGATGCCAAAAACATTCTGCCTACTGAAGCTTTAAGGATCAAAGGTAGCCAAGCCGGGCCTCCGTTCGGCATCCATTAGCTCTTCTTTTAAAATAAATACCCTCATGACTTTTAATGACATATCCTTGAATCAACATTATTTTATTCCCAGCAGAGTTGAAGGGGATGATGTTTAGGCTAAAGTAAAGCAATCTTCTCCTGAACCCAAACATACACAGTTCACCCTATCCTCCCACGCGTCCACACTCTGACTCGGTCACCGGTCGGACTTCTGACGTCAATTTCAGTCCGAAGGTCCCTGTGGACACAAACTAGCCTCTCATATCCCGTAACACAACATTCTTTTACTGGTCCTGTTCTTAGGAAAAAAAACCCATCTGAGTGGGTAGGCCTTACATTCCTTTTGTGGCTTTGCACTGCTCTGTCTTTCGCTTTCCTTCTCCCATCTGCTCCTTAATCTTATGCCTGTCCAAGATGTTCCAGATGTGGACCAGCCTGGCTGGTTCTGTTGCAGTTCCTCTGGCTACAAATGATAACATCTACCAGAGTTGTACAGTTCCACCGCTGGCACTGCTTTTCCATTTGACAAGACAGACTTTATGTGACAGCCACTGCTGCTCTGGGATCTCCACCCTTCAGGATACTGAGATTACACTGACATTGTGGCTTTAAAATGGGGCCTGATTGTTTTTTGGATAAGCTTGTGAGGAAGCAGACAGTCCGAGAGTAAGACAGACAGACAGACTGACAGGGCTGGCTGGATTCTTGTTCCTTCTTGAAAGATTTAAAGTGATTTAAAGTTCCTTCTTGAAAGATTTAATGTGTTTGGCTGCTTGAGATCTGTTTGACTGTTAACATGTAGGGTGTTAATACAAAAGTCTTCTCCTCAAACAGTGAGAGGAAAATGGCTCTTGTGTTTCATGAGTTAAACAGACTATTGCTGGCACTTGCAAACATTTCCAGCAGGGAGTAAGACCATTACCGCAGATTTTTCTCTGCCCTCTCCGCTGCGTCCACGTGTTGTTTACTTTGTTGTCTGGCCTTGTACTGATTTCAGGTGAAAGTTACATCACTGCACATCTGGAAATCATTTTCACAAAGACAAGTCGGATCATGTGCCTGGCCTCCATCCAGATCTGATTCCCTGCTTGGTTTCATCGCTTCCTTAAAAAAAAAAAAAAAAAGAGTGCCTTAAAAGGTTGACAGAGAGAAAGGGAGACACAGAGAGAGGGAGAAAGTGATTGAGGGAGGCTGGTGGAGGCGAGCGTTTCCTTGTAATCGCATCATGAAGGCGGCGTTGTCCTCCTCTTCCTGTTTTCTCTCGTGTCTCAGACACAGTCCAGGTGACACCAGCAGTGAACCCGGTGGATCTCCTCTGTCGTTGCAGACACAGGGACATCACTCCTCTTCGTCAAAGCCTCAAACTCTCTGTAGGATGACGGAGGGAGACGTCACGGTGCTGCCGTTTGGACCCTCGTCCTCTCTGGACCTGTCCAGGCAGGAGCAGCGGACGCTGACCAGACTGTACAGCCAGAATGGAGGATATCACCTGAGGATTTTACCAGATGGAACTGTGAGTGGTGGCAGGCAGGAAAATGACCCCCACGGTGAGGAAGGAATCTTTTTTTCTTTTCTTTCTTCTTGATGTGAGTTTCGGTTGTTGTTTCTCTGAATAAGGAGCAAACTAAAAGCTATGGAAGAGAGTCTTTTACCTATAATATTAGAGAAAAGATTCAAAGTAAGCTGAACAAAATCTGTTACATGGAACTCATACCTACTGTTTATCATTTTGACTTTTAACACTTACTTTGCTGATGATTAAAAGTTGTTAAAATAAAAGAAACAAAATTGAGAAGTTATCTTGGGACCCTGATAACTGGACGAATAAACGGAGAGAGGACCCACATAGATCGTTTTTTGTCTTTTTTAAGGGGGGCAGAGGGGGTCTTTAGGGGGAGATAGCAGGTCAACAGTAGATTTCACACAGAAGTGGCAAACATCATCTGAAAGCTGAGAACCTGAAGATTAATTTTGAGATGCAGCTCATGCAGCTTGTTCTAGTCATAACTTAGAAATGAAAAAAAATAATGAATGTATTTATTAATTAGAACAGATTGTGAAAGTGTATAAGGGTTTAGGACATTATGATAAAAGTATATGATGGTCATTCCCATGCTCTATTATGTCTCATAACTTGTTGCAGCAATTTGTGGGTCGACAGCAGTTATTACACAGATTTGGTGCTATATTTAAACATTTTTTTCCACTCGAGAATTGCTAAAAATACCACATTAAGACAACAAGTCCTTGAGGAACACCATAGAAAAAGCCATGCTGTGATTTGGTATAAAAAAACTTTTGACATTTGGAGATTTTGGCAAGAATTGCATTTTTTGGTGATTGGATATCAAGCTCTTCTGTTCTGGAAACTTCTCAGAAACCCCCTTATTGTTAATCTACATAGGAAAACCATCAATCCTCTGAATGCTCTAGGTCGCTAGTTTGTGGCTGTAAAGGTTCCATGAGGCTGTGATTATCCTAGAGGTCACCACAGGTCATTTTATACAGTGAGGTCAAGTTTCAAAAAATGGTCTCACTACAATGAAATGGCTACTATGGGAACTAACATCATCACACATGAATATAGCTCATTGGATCCACAAGAGTCCCAGCTTTACAGTGATACCCAATTTATGTAATTCCAAGACTGTTTAGGGACCCCAGTATGCAGAAATATTCAGATACACCATTTTAGAATAGGTGAAAATAACACATTTGTACTGCATGCATAAAACTGCATTGTTTTTGCCCCAAACTGCATGTGATTATCATAAAGTGGGCATGTCTGTAAAGGGTAGACTTGTGGGTACTCATAGAACACATTTTCATTCACATATCTTGAGGTCAGAGGTCAAGGGATGCCTGTGAAAATGGCCATGCCAGTTTTCCTTCGCCAAAATGTTGTCTAATTTTGGAGTGTTATTTAGCCTCCTTCTGACATGCTAGTATGAAATGGTTGCTACCAATGGATTAGGTTTTTTCTAGTTTCATATGTCACCAGTACCTTCCCTCTAAAACTGAGCAGCCTGTGAAAAGTAAAGTCGGTCGGGATCACCGGCGATCCCACAGGTCTCAGAGAGTTAAGGCTCACAAGCGTGGGAATTTAAATGACTTGAACTGTTAAAATCCTCTTGCAAGGTATTTAATCACGGGACTTCTGGTAAAGCTGCTCAGTGATTTGGGTCTGTAAACATACCTTATGTACACATTGAGACGACAGGGCCTACGCTCCCTGAAAAAGTCTGAGCAAATATTTATTTCAGGAGAAAAATTATGGTTACATTGTGTTAAAGTAAGTTTATCTTCTACTGTGTGCTTGGAAAGGTGTTGAAAAATATCATATTTTTGTGCTGCAGACATCCTGAGGCTGAAGGCTGTGAGCGTGGGAGTGGTGGTCATCAAAGGCGAGACGACAGGAAGGTACCTGGCTATGAACAAAAATGGACGCCTCTACGGATCAGTGAGTTTTTGAACAAAGTGACTGCCGGTTTGAAAACGAATTACTTTTATTCACTGCTGCATTGCTGATTGTAAATAATGTCAAATTAGGGCTGTCAATCGATTGAAATATATAATCACGATTAATCGCATGATTGTTCATAGTTAATCGTGATTAATTGCAAATTAATCACACATTTATATCTGTTCAAAATGTACCTTAAAGGGAGATTTGTCAAGTATTTAATACTCTTATTAACATCAGAGTGGACAAATATGATTGCTTTATGCAAATATATGTATATATTTATTATTTGAAATCAATTAACAACACAAAACAATGACAAATATTGTCCAGAAACCCTCACAGGTACTGCATTTAGCATAAAAAACATAAGTTCACTATGTGATTATCATAAAGTTGGTATATCTGTAAAAGGGAGACTCGTGGGCATCCGTAGAACCCATTTCCATTCACATATCTTGAGGTCAGAGGTCAAGGGACCCCTTTGAAACTGCCTATGCCAGTTTCTCCTTGCCAAAATTTAGCGTAAGTTTGGAGCGTCATTTAGCCTCCTTCAAAACAAGCTAGAATGAAATGATTTGGTTTATCAAAATTTGATTAAAAAAAATAAAAAATGGAAATGGAAAAATGAAGACTTCGTTCCAAATCACACTTTTTCTTTTTACTTTTAGTGCAGCTGCCCTTACAAAGTATATACTGTTGCGTGTAGTATGCATACAATTGGGACATACTACTTTGTCATAACATTGTGCCTTGAACTTTGACCCTCTTGCTCATATATCGGCTCAGCAGAGGATTGTGGGTCAGAATAGCCAGAAAAGCATGCTTGCTTGCATACTGCAATCAAATGTAGTAGGACATCCTGCTATTTTTGGTGTACTGCATTTCACATACTATGTATTGGGACAAACAAAATATTTTTCTGGCATACTAAGTAGTATGGTCAGTATAAGTTTAAAGTCACTAATTCCTAAAGTTTTATAATAGCCTAGATTATGCTGCACAACTGCAAAACACTGGAAAATCACAGTGCCACAGGGCGACCATGTGCAAAATATAAACCCCTGTGAGCAACAATTTGTCACTGGGATGAATAAAACAACAGATGAGTAACATGAGCCATTAATGAATTACACATTTATCATGTCGATTCTTATTTCTATTATTTATCGCTCTATATTGTTCTGTTGCTGAGTCTTTTTATCCACACAACCTTTAATCATAGGAATGAATTAGAAGACTTGCAATAAAACAAACGCCTTCTCTTTTCTCTCCCCCACTTTCATTTTCCTGTCTCAGCAATCACTGAACGATGAGTGTTACTTCCTGGAGAAGTACGAAGAAAACCACTACAACACATATTGCTCTCAGAAGTACAATTGGTATGTCGGGCTGAAGAGGAACGGCCAACCCAAAGCAGGACCAGACACCCACCAGGGTCAGAAGGCCGTCTTCTTCCTGCCAAGGCCTGCGGGCAGCGTGTAAAGCAAGACGGCACCAGGAACCGCGGACACGCTCACTCAAGTCTTTAAATGCACATTAACAGTGCAAATTTTTTACGCCGGGCAAAGTATCTTATTTAAAGGTCACTTAAAAATCAGTACAATGAGGCACTAAAGCCTGAGGCAAACACATGATGCTGTTTTACAGTTAGTTCAAGCTCTATTTCATGTTAATAACCTACATGTTTGTTCATTCCTCTCATATATGTGATTCCAGCTCATACTGTATGTGACCACCGCCTATATAAAGCACATATAGACGCCCTCTCACTTGCAGACAGTAAATGTGTGCGGTATCAGTGCGTGTCAGCCGTGATAAATGGGTGTTCACTTTGAACCCTGGTATGAAATACCACTGCTGGAAGACAGACAGCAACGGGACGCTTTTACACAGAAATAGTTTTACAATTGATCACGTCTGGCACAAAGGAAACCAACAAGGCAGTAAACATAAAAGGGCCGACCATCTGGCAACGCTGAATTCAAACTCATGCAAACAAAGTCTACAGTGAAGGGCATAATAGCAGTAATATAAGTATGTCAGTGCCATGCTTAACGGTACGTCAGGGGTGGATGTTTAATGACTAGTAACTACTTTTAATCTGCTCAAGCCTGTTTGATGCCCGTTTCTGTAATCACTTGTATTCTACGTGGAATGTCAGCGAATTTATGACAAAACTGCAACAAAAAAAAACCCAAAAACATGAAAACCGACTAAAACTGTTGAAAAGCAGCACCCTTGTTTATGATAGGGTTAACCTATGTATGATTTTATTATTATATCAACACGTTCTCATCCCAACTAATCACATACTGACGCTTTGTCAGACCCGTCGGTGTCACTTTTTGGTCGCAGTAAACACGTTCTTAATGTTGTGAATTAAACAAAAACACTTGCTTAGGTTTGGGCAACAAAAAAACTTAGTTAGGTTTAGGAAAAAAACAACCTGGACTATGTCTGTGCGGTGAAAATGACACTGAACGCAACACGAACGAACAGCTGATTGTAAAGTGAAAGTGAAACGTAACGCATGGGACACTTAAAGCGGTCTCCTGGATGAAAGCCTCGTGTTTGATGGAATGAAAACACAGTCAAAAGCCTACTTCAGCCTCTTAGCGGCTTTTTAATCGATACTAGGCGCTACATTGTGCGTCGGTACCGAACGCCGACGGACGTGACAAAGCGTCGGTGTTTGACGCCCTGAGAATGGGCTGGTTATGTTGTCAGCTCACAGTCTTCAAGGCAGATGTGAAAACTTTATTTCAGTCTCCAGTGAGGTTATTATTAAGTTGTATGTTTATGAAATGGTGGAACCTAAGAAGAATTTAACATCTTAGTGACACCAAATGCTCCAAAAGTGTGGATGGTTTGAGGCAGAGAAGGACCAAATGTTGACCATTCTGTCCTGGACCACAAAAAGTTTCCCTTCACTATAAGCAAAAATAGCTCAACACTTCTTTCTATATTTCTTTCTTAATTGAAACACATGTTACTGTAACATTAAACCAGGTTAAATTACTATTGTGAATATTTATTTATAAAGTTTTATTGCTAGTAAAATCTAATTTTGCTGAACACTGCAATGGACATTATTTACAAAGTAATACATATTGTATTAAGTGTACTTAAATAAAGTCTGCGTTATTATCCATAAACAAATAAATATGTTTGATTTGCAGAAAATGTGATTGATGTTCCAAAAAATGTAATAAAAGTTTACATGCATATCTTTAAAGGATGTGTCCAATACATCTGTTGCTAATGAGCTTGCTGTATGTGTGTGTATGTGTGTGTGTGTTTCTGGCATTTCCTGAGAACATCTGGGTTTTTATTCACAAATTACACTCTTACAGGTGTTTACCAGAGACGCATTCCTCCTCACGCCACAAACATTAGAAATGATCATGTTTGGCCACATGATGGCAGCGTTGCTTTAGGTTCAGTGGTGGCAACGAGGGCTTCAATATTTCGGTTTATTATCTTTACACATATGGGTCTCGCTGGTTCCCAGTACAAATAAATCATGGATGAAAACAGGTAAATCTAAGAAACCACACAGTCGCTACCAATAGCAGGCGTTTATCCAGCTGTAGAGTTCTGTAGAGGGGTTAACAGAGTTCACTGTTTCAGCAAATCCTCCATCGTTAAAGAAAGGAAATGTCATGTAAATGAAAATATATGAAAAATAAATGACCAAAACATTGTACATTATTTTAGGCAGTGGTGGAAGATCAAAGTCATAGTAATAGTACAAAAGTATTAACATAAAAATATACTTCAAAGTGCCAAAACTAAAAGTAATCATCAGGCAGAATGGCCCATTTCAGAGTCATATATATTATTAGATTATATGTATTAATGCATTAATGTGTTCATGACTTTAATGTTGCAGCTGGTAAAGGTGGAGCTGATTTGAATTACTATATATTCACTACTGGGTTGATTGAGAATTTATTTTTATTAATAAAGTTGTATCTTTACATATAATAATACATTATAATTGAATTGTTGATTTATATGTTTATATTAATCTGAATCTGCAAAGTAACTAAAGCTGTCAGATAAATGTAGTGGAGTAAAAACTACAATATTTCCCTCTGAATGGTGAAGTAGCATAAAATGGAAATACTCAAGTAAAGTACAAGTAACTGTATTTGTAACTATACTTGAGTAAATATACTTAATTAGTTTCCACCACTGAATTTGATACCTTTGTTAAGTGTTAATTTTTTCTAAACTTTTTTAATTTAACAAATACAGTGTTTAATTGTGTTGTAACCCAGGCAACCATACCAAATATTTCCAAAATAAAATACAGTATTGCATTCATAAAACTGTGATTTATATCAGACAAAAGACCAAGAAACATTCAGCGCCAACTTCCTCTACTGGACAGATTCTTATGCAATTTTTGAATTACTTCAGCAAATAAAAAGTATTGAAGCAACCTTCAGGACTCATTCTGTGAAGATATCAGCCTTTGCACTAGTTTCAGTGAAGAGTTAAAATGATTGTTCCCATAAAGTTGTGATGATACCAGCCCAACGCCGAGAAAGACCTCCATTCACCCCGATCAAGTATTTTCACTACATTTTTGGAAGTTCTTCATCTAATCCACACTTAATGTGTAACGGCTGAAACAGAACATGGCCTGAAACGTTGTTTCAGAGGCCCGCCGCTGTGCCAGGAAAAAGATCCTGGAGGAAACACTGGAGCTGATTCATGGCTCCAACTAGTTCCATATTATTGTGGGATTTAAACAGAGCTGGCCGGCAACGTTACAGTAGGATTATTATTTTTCCAAGAGTGCGACAAATTACGAGTTCTACATTTTCCAATTTAAGAAATTACTTTCTGATGACCCTTTGTGAATGTCAGATCAGAGCTGGATTATCCTCCTTTCCATCCCCTGCTTTGTTTTTCTGATAATATTTCATTGATCCTAAAACCTGGAAATGAGTTTCCACTTTAGCATTTCCGGTTCCCTCGTCTGGAAGTCAATGGTTTTTTGAGATAATGTCTGTGGTTAACACAAGATCAAGAGATTTTAACATTTTGTTCTAAGATATGAAATATGCGGTTGCTAACAAGTGGCTAAATGAGACTACTAAACGCCGACTCGTCCGCCTTTACATCCTCGTTGTGTATACTCGCGTTCATGCAACCGTGGTGTAGTTTGATTATAGCCTATAACATTTTTATTTCTGGTGATTCACACTTTAAAAAATCAGAAAAGTGGTGTTCATTTGTGGAGATTATCTTCCTGAACAAAACATGTAAGTATCATAAACGTTTGTTTGCCACAGAGCTTATTTTCTGCAATAATCCAAAACAAATACGTCATCCCTGCAGCACTCTATTATTGTGGGCATGTATTTTATATGTCTTATTTGTCTGCTGCACAAATGAAGTTCCTCAGGGAAAATAAAGTATTTTGAATTGAAAATCGAGCCAAAAAAAGTCCTCTTTCCCAAAAGCATTTGGTCTGCAAACAACAAACAAAAAAGAGGACAGAGGTCTGTCTGACTTGAGAACACTGACTGGACACATGGCTGTTGGTGGATAAACACAGATTATTGCACAACCTGTGACCTCTCATTTACAGGACAGTCTCTGTCCATCTCTCCACCAGGCCATCCTAAGAAGCAGCACATACACACACACACACACACACACACACACGCACACACACAAACCTGGCTGGCCATTGGCCTGCAGGGCTGTGCAGGGCAGGAAGGGAATCATTCACTGTAAACTGAACAAGGACTGGCTTCCTCTGGGAGTCCCCTAGCCTGACAGCAGCCAAGATCCCTGCAACACAAACCACTCTAGCAAACACACACACACACACACACACACACACACACACACACACACACACACACACACACACACACACACACACACACACACCCTGGATCTGGGACACATTCTCTCATCTGTTACTCCTCTCTCTTTCCTCAATTTCGTCTTTCTTTACGCTCCCTTCCTGCCCGTCTCTCAATTTCCAGCCTCCTCTAACCTCCGTCTCTGTCTTATTGCTTTCTCCTCCTCATTTTCTCCCAGCATTCCTTCTGTCTCTCTTTGTTCCTCTCTGCCAGCATTCGTCCTAATTTTCTTTCACCACCATACCTTCCAAAATACTGTATATTTTCTTTTTCTCTTTTACATATCTCACCTATTTCTCCAACCTATTTTAATTTAGTTTCTCTATTTTCTTCCTTCTCTTCAATTCTTTCATCAGAGAAGTTTCCTAATCTGAGGTCTCCAAAAAGACCCTGCACCCTTGCTGGGGAACTCTTCTATTTCCTACTTCAGAAAGATTTTGAAAATGCAGTAGCGTCCATTATCTTCCCCAACAAACAATGCATTAAGATATACTGTACAGGGCAATGCTTCTTTAAAGGAGCAGTGTGTAGGATCTGGCGGTCATCTAGCAGTGAGGTTGCAGATAGAGTGCTCCAGGGATGATGCATTTTTGTAGGTCAACCAGGAAGTTAGCATCGCCCTGGTTACCTCGACAAAACGCCAATGGGATTTTTCCATTTTTTGGGGGATTATTGTTGAAAATAAACTCTGTGGCAAACAAACATTTATGATACTTACAGGTTTTGTTCTGTAAGATAATCACAAATAAACACCACTTTTACTATTTTTTAAGGGTGAATGCAATCAAAACATACGTATTACTATTATATTCCAATGGATCCCCCTAATTGTTACACACTAGTCCTTTAAAGACATTTAAAAAAAAAACAATCTCCTCCACTAGGAGATCCACTGGGCAAAATCTGACCAAATAACAACCCATTTCTTTGGATAAAAAAGTCACTAAACCCTTGTGCTCACTCTCCTCTGCCCCTCTGCGCTCCTCCGTTGCTCTCATCCTGTTCTGGTGGCCTCATCATGAAAACAGAGATGCTTTGTCAACGTTACTGTATGCATGCTATTCCCTTCACCTTTCTCCTCCACACACATACACACACATCGACAGGAAAGGAAACAGGGGATGCATATCCGTCAGCTGATCCAACTGGAAATGCTGACACTGGTCTCCCCATCTGCTACTGCTCTCTGAGACGAGAGGGGAGAGAGAAAATTGGGGGACAGAAAAAGAGAGAGGGAGCATTTTGACAACCCAGAGAATTGCCCGGATGCTTGTGGTTGGCCCTACAGCAACTGTTTTCCTAATAGACGATTTGTGCTGGATAGACACATTCTGCGGGGGCTCCAAACATGCAGCTTTCCCTCAGAGTGGGAGCGAATGGCGTTTGTCAACCGATAGACCCCTTTAGGATATAGCCACACAATACAGCAAAGGGGAAACTGACACAGTCGCTCCTGGGCGAGCTATGACTGAAAGTCCCGAGAGATTTACGCTGCGTCTCTTTTGGTGTGCTACATATTTGACCTTCTTCACATGGCACTCATTTAGGTCGTCTCTCTGCTATTTCACGGTGGCGTATGACCATGCTCGCGAGTATGTAAGATGAGAGTCGCCGCACTGTTTTGGCGAAACAAAGCAAAACAAAACAATGAGCCAAAAGCGACTGAACGCTTGTTCGGTGCCGATTTAAAGTCTCCAATGCGCTTAGGGGTTGAGTTCATCAAAGCTGCCACATTAGATGATTTATCCACTTACTGACAGGCAGCGGTGTGCTTGTAACTAGAGCAGTGGATATGCCAGTGGCGTGGTTAGGCTAATTCTTTTCGGTATTTTAGTCCTGAATGTTTTGATTAGAGTGTGCAGACACGGGCTGCAGAAGTAGAAGAAGAAGGAGGATGGATATAAAAGAGCCGACACAATAAAAGGTTTATAGGCAACATAGTCTGACATTCAAACAAACAAGATATAATGTGTTAACCAGTGAGCTCTAGAGAGGTGCTGATAGGCCAATGATTTGCCCTTGCTTAGTCTTTATGCTAAGATAACGATTCCGAGTTTTAACATCCAAACATAAGTGTGGTAACAATCTCCACATCTAACTCTTGGCAAGGAAGCGAATAAGCGTATTTCCCAAATTGTCGAACTATAGAGTGCTCCAGGGATGACGTATTTTTGTAGGCCAACCAGGAAGTTAGCATCGTCCTTTTTCCATTGGCTTTTGGATTATTGCAGAAAATAAGCTCTGTGGCAAACACATGTTTATGATACTTACACATTTTGTTCAGCAAGATAATCTTCACAAATGAACACCACTTTTATGATTTTTTTTTTTTTTTAAGTGTGAATGCAATCACCAGAAGTAAAAAAGTTAGGCTATAAACAAACTACACTACGGTCGCATGAGCACGAGTGCACACAACGCGGCTGTAAAGGCGGCTGTCAGTGGCCGATGGCTAGGCAAGCTCCATCAGTGATGCTGGGACGTACATCACCGTTCTGCATGGAAACATGCATTAAAAACAGCGTTTGCGAAAGTTGCTGACTAGGCTAATAGAAGTAAAGAAGATATCAGCCGATTAATCGGCTATTGGCTTTTTCCTGCTCCAAACTATCATTATTATATCGGCCTTTAAAAATCTAATATTGGTCGACCTCTACCCTAAATGTCAACACATTCTCACTCCTAACTCATCAAATACCAACGCTTGATCAGTTGCCCTACACTTCAAACTATGACACTCTAGGTACCCCTCTATAGTGTCAGTTTTGGACGTGTCAGGGACGGCGTGTTAGTTTTCCGCTCATTACATGCAAAGTGTCTTTTGAAAATAAACTTACGTGTTCACAGGAAACGTACAGTATCTTTTCGAAGGTTTACTTATGCATCAAAACTACTTGGTTAGGTTTAGGCAACAAAAGTACTTGGCTAGTTGTTAGGTAAGTTACATTAGAAAAGTAAGTTAAAATAAGTCAATGTTTACTTGGTTTCACATGAACAGCGGTCTGCTGGGTGAAAGTCCTGTGTTTGTTTGACCAATCCCATCCTTCCACCCGCCCTACGCGGATATTCTCGCCCTCTATACAAAAGTCAGTTGCTCTGATCGTCTTATAATGATGCGGGTGGGTTAACATTGGAGTTAGTTGAAAGCCCGGTGTGTCTCATACAGACGTTAAAGAGTGCCTCTTTGTGTCGGTATCAGATGCCGAGGGGCACCGAACAAGTGTCGATATTTGGCGAGTTGGGAGTGAGAAAGGATTGCAAATGAGGGTGGAAAGTAACTATTAACCATAGACTAGTAGGTATGTGTAGATATTGTAAAAAGAGTGAATTTTAACAATCGATAGGGTTGTGTGGAGATAAGTGTTGTCGAATGTAACAGAGAGGAACGTGTCCCCAGATGGACCTCCATCGTCAGACACACTTGAAACATTTTGGAAAGATCCTACAAATGTCCTAAAAACTGTGAGAGATGGAGGATAATAGATGGGGTGATTGTTTCCCCATGTCGCACCTCCACTCAACACTTACACACTCTTTCTCACACACACAGTCTTCGCCCCACCGTCTCACACATTTTGAGTGTGACTCTCCAAATCACTGCTTGTGCTTCCTCAAATATGGGAGAACTGTCATCCATTGTTTTAGTTGAGTAGGCACACACACACACACACACACACACACACACACACACACACACACACACACACACACACACACACACACACACACACGTTGTCGAGACCGGAAACTGGCCTGTCTTCTCAGCTGTGATGTCTCACATACACAAATACACTCTCTCACACAGACCAACTGCAGCGATGACGCCTGTGATGGTCAAAAATATCCTGAATGGAATATTTAGCAGTGAAGTCATACCTCTTTCTGCTCCTTTTATCCTATTAACATCCTGGGAACTTACACTACAGACACCAGAGATGATTTGAACACACACATTCACACACGTTACAGACACACCATGTGATTAAAGTCAGGATATTAGTTTCTACGACCCTTTGTTGACGCCGTGGCAGTTGATGCCTTGACATATTACTCAGCATCCTATGGGAAACTGAGCTTTAGTTCCTTTTGCTGGAAATACCTTTCATTAGTGCGTCTACCAAGGCATCTGTGACGTTTTACACTTCCTGATGACGTCCAGTAACAAGGAAAGGACCTACTGTTCAATTGTACTATATTGTTCAAAAGTATTATTCACTTCTGTCCCATTAGAACCAAAACGTCAAGAACACCATGACGCCCACGGAAAGGAAGCTGACGGTTTTCCAGGCAATGAAGTAAATGATGTTGATGACGATGATTATTACAACATACAACTCATAAATCTCAATATGGGACCAGGAGTTCAGTAAGAAATGGGTTCGCTGTCTGAGTAAATTTAACACGAATATACCACAAATATGGAACCCTATTTTATTTCAGCCCTTTCTCATTTCCAGTGGCCAGGGCATTAAACACAGAGGCCCGTCATGTCCGTCGGAGTGCGGTACTGCCGCACACGCCACCCTTTAGCGTCGATATGAGACGCACTTGGCGTTCCATTAACTATATTGTAAACCCATCCACAGCAACAGTAAACACTCCAAGAAAGTGCATTGGGAGTGTGGTGGCGTAGTTTAAAGAGCGAAAAGACACACACCAGTCGAGCAGGAGGGGAGGTGGATGGATCCAAAAAAACACAAGGCTTTCATCCAGGAGACAGCTGTTTGTGTCCTGTGTGTTACGTTACGATCAGCTCTACGTTCGTGTCCCGTGTTCACAACGTTCAGTGTCACTTTCACTGTACAAGATTGTAGTTTTAAGCCCAACGAAGTATTTCTTTCCTAAACCTAACTATAGTGGTTTTGTTGCCTGATCCTAAAGCAACGCCAAAAGTAACTACAGTGGTTTTGATGGCGAAAATATAGTGACGGCAGTGGGCGTGACGGCAGTGGGCGTGACAAAGCGGCGGTATGTGACGAGTTGGGATGAGAACGCGTTGTTTATTTGTTGGCTTTCCTTCTTGTTAACGTTGATATTTGATATCTTTATATGTCTTCCTGATCTGATTGGAATTGCAACTGCAACTTTGTCATTGAAGGTCACAATAAACCTCTCTTGAGTCTCAATATTCATTTATTTTTCAGTCTCACACTACTTCATTGAATAAATCAATCTTGTAATAAGTGGTGCGAAACAGAAAACATCCATGTACAAACAGTAGTCCACTCCTCTTACAAAAAAAAAATAAAGGCATGACTGCACTTGTGTCAAGGACATGATGCAAAAGGCATTACAGAATCCTCTTTTCATTTCCCTGGAAGTCGTCATGGAATAAGTCTTATTCTGGCAGTGAATGCGTAAGCAAAGCTATTACACCCACTCCTCTCTGCATCGCTGCCCAGTCTCCTTTCTGGGAAAGAAACGTCCAAGTTTAACCTCTTATCGCTTCCTCTTCCCTTTCCCCTTCCTGTCATTCAGAACATGAAAATAAAAAAAAGTCCGACAGGAGGAAAAATAGATCCTTAAACAAACGTTGAGGCCTATTTATGGAAAATGCTTCACATTCCACATGGAACCCTATTTGGTTGTGGCCGTGGCCATGTCATTGCAGGATACTGTGGCTTCCTCTCTCTTTCTTTCTGTCTTACTCACTCCTCCATTTTACTCCGTCCCCGCTTCCTTTCCTTTCTGTTTTTAGGCGACATCCTTTTTGTGTGCGCCCAGACCAGAGGAGTAGCTATAATTGTTCTCTCCTCCTCCAGAAAGAATGTCTAAAGCAAACCGGCCTTTTGAAGTGGCCCATTGTCTGCTGACCTCAGAAGGTGAGGAGGTGGCGGAGGGGGAAGAGGAGGGAGGGGTGGAAAAGCAGAGACTAATGGAAAGGTGAGCAAATAGGACAGAAGAGGGAGGGCAGGAGAGAGAAATGACGATAGACGAGAGAAAGTTGTGCGAGAAAAAAGAAGAAATCCTACCCCTACATTGCTGATTAACACTAAGGCCATGTCTGCGCTGATGATTTTTTACGAGTCAAAAGTTGTCTTTCTTCACCAACATTTTCAAATAGCTTTGCCGAAACAATTGCTAATCCAACCTAAAAAACATTTTGTGGAGGAAACGTAATTGCTCCATGTATGACGTTCACTGGCGACTGTTTTACCAGTCCAGGAAGTTCTATGTAACTCGGAAAACTCACAGGGCGGTGGTCAGAAAGGATGGTGGGCGTATAAAGCCCAGCGTTTTGACTTAAGTGGCCGGGGTTCGTGTCCTGCGGCCACAAGAACAATTTGGTTAGGGGAAGATGGTGGTGTTAAACAAATTACCAAGAGCTTTGATCATGCTTTCGTTGCTACATGCAGAAAACAGATGAAATATGTCGACAGTGAAGCTTTTGCAACTACGCAGATACGTTCCTTAAAAACGCTTCCTTGTTATGCTGATAAAGCCGTAATCTGGGCAGTTTACTTTTGAAACATATTTTTAGTATAAGAAAGTATTTTTTAAGTGACAGGGTTGGATGGCCATATACAGCCCCTTTAAGCTTTCTGCCAGGCAGCAGTCAGTTGCTGAACATCACATGACTGTCATATGTTCATGGATTTCAAAAGGCGTTGGAAATTCACAAAGATTAATTTTCAAAACGATTTGCATTAGTGGACCATGGACGGATTACTGAACGGGCTTACTGGGCACAGGCCCAGGGGCCCAACAGGTTACGGGGCCCCTGGGCCTGAGCTTCTGTTTGAGGTAACTGATAACATTTCGTGTTGGGAAGTCACAAAGAAACACAAGACTACCACCAAGATGCAAAACTACCAAAAAGAGACTAAAAAATACTACAGAGATACCACAACGAGATGCAAAACGATTACAAAGAGATGTAAAACTACCAAAAGGAGACACAAAACAACTAAAATGAGACGCAAAATGTCTACAAAGAGACATAAAACTACCAAAAAGAGACACAAAACAACTACAAAGAGACGCAAAACATCTACAAAGAGATACAAAACTACCAAAAAGAGACACAAAACAACTACAAAGAGATGCAAAACGACTACAAAGAGACGCAAAACCGCTACAAAGAGACACAAAACTACCAAAAAGAGACACAAAACAACTACAAAGAGATGCAAAACGACTACAAGGAGACGTAAAACGACCACAAAGAGATATAAAACAACCACAAA